>CM072527.1:19180458-19230458 GCA_036898135.1 Oncomelania hupensis | reverse complement strand
GTTACAATATTGTCACAAACTTATGTGATGGAACATGTATGTTGTGAGGTGTGTGTGTGTTAGACAGCAGTTACAATATTGTCACAAACTTATGTGATGGAACAGATAGGTTGGGGGTGCTGGGTGGGTGGAAAGATAAACATAAAAAAGACCTGGCGGAACATACACCTGGAGGATTATAGCTAGCTCTGGGTAACATAGACCTGGGGTGGGGTGGGAACAAACAGCCTAGTGGAAAATGGACCTGGAGAACATGAGTATTCTCCCGTAGCCCCCCTCCCCTCCCCCTCACCACACACACATATTGCAAAATATCAGAAATGGGTTTATTTAAGAATGTAGGAATGGGAAAGCGCAAAATTCATCTAAAAATGTAAGAATCTGATGCAAAATTGGCTCTCTCCGTCTAAAAAGTTGACCTAGATCGTCCCTTATAGGGGATGAAATAGGTAACTTTTCTTGAAACAAAACGTGCTCGAAAAGTGGCTGGATTATCTCCGTCTCGGATAGAGCACTCCCTTGCTTGTACTTAAAATACTCTCATGCACTACTGCACTCCCATGCACTAAAAGAGCACTCCCGTATAGTTAGAAAAAAGTGGGGTCCTGGAAAAAAAAAGTGGGTTCCTTGCAAATGAACCCATTTGTAACTAGGAAGGGCAAGGTCTGGTACACGTTTGTACGTTTATGCAAGTGCACACACATACACACACACACACACACACACACACACGTTCTCTCTCTCTGTCAGTATTTCTTTGTTTGTCTGTCTTTCTATCTGTCTGTCTGTCTCTCTCTCCTCTCTCTCTCTCTCTCTCTCTCTCTCTCTCTCTCTCTCTCTCTCTCTCTCTCTCTCTCTCTCTCTCTCTCTCTCAAGAGTAAGATATGCTAAGCTTGCAGATTATATTAATTATGCAGCTGGTTTAAAGCAAGGCGATGTCTGCGGCCCAATTGTATTTTCCTTATTTATTAATGAATTAGCAGTGGTAATAAACTGTGACAAATGTGTTTGGAATTCCATTGGTAAAATATTTATTTTACCCACTTTCCTCTAAATAAACTTTATTTAGAAGCATGTTTTTTTTAAAACAATCATTTGTTTATAATGAATTATTTATATAGCAGCATTTACTAATTAATACCAAAGACTATAAATATATAAGCTCTTTGATAATACTCTATTTAGCAAATTCTGCTAAATAGAGCATTATATAGGAAAATAAATCATTAATCATAAACATTTTAAAATAATACATTATTTAACACAATCTGTTAAATAATGCATTATATAGGTAAATAATATTTTTATTTAGCAACAAAGCCTTATTTACATTTACCTATATCATCATTTATTTAAGTATGCAATGTGTTGTTTAGGTAAATAATAAGTTACTTGCGGAGAACATAATTATATTATTTAGAGAAATTTTACATTGTTTGTATACAAACGATAATTTAGAAAAAAGGCTTGTATATAAAAATTATTTAACTGAAAGTGGTAAAAAATTTTTTTTAAATGTCACGAATAAATCTTTTACAAAGGGAATTCCATAGACATGGAGTAAATTTCGGGATTGATGCTTTTGAACTATTTATTCTCCTGCTAGCAGATGATGTTCTCTAGGCAGAAACGGTTGTAGGGCTGCAGAACCAGTTGACTCATTTACAACACGCATCAGTTTCATTAGGACTTAAAGTAAATGCAGAAAATAGTGACATTATTGTATTTAGGAAAGGCGGATATTTAGGTGCCAGAGAAAGGTGGACGTTTGACGGTAATTGTATGTCTGTTGTAAATGCTTACAAATATTTGGGTATTTATTTTTCTACAAGACTTAGCTTCACAGCAGCATGTAAAGATCTCGCTAGCAGAGCTAAGAAAGCTCTTATTTGTGTAATCCAGAAATTAAATTAAACAATAATTGAGTAGAATTGTTTTTGAAGCCTTTTGATGTTCAAATACAGCCTATTATGCAATATGGATAAGAAATTTGGGGGTTGGAGAAAGCAGCACAAAATTATAAAATGGTTCATTTGTTTGCATTAAAAAAAAACTTTTGGGCTGTAGATATGCGTACACCTAATGACCTTGTATACGGAGAACTAAACAGATATTCTATCTCTATTAATTCTGTTGTTAATTATGACCTTGTATACGGAGAACTAAACAGATATCTTATCTCTATTAATTCTGTTGTTAATTATGTCCGTTATTGGTTAAGATTAACCCAGATGAAAGCGCATAGAATTCCTAGGAAATCTTATTTAATGCTGTACAATTTAGACACACCTAATTATAATTTATTATATATTATTATATATAATTATCATTTATAATAATGCGCTCCCTTGTCATTTCCATCTTCCTATACGCTTGCGAAACATGGACCCTCACAGCAGATCTACAACGAATTATACAAAGCATGGAGATGAGGTGCTACAGAAGACTTCTGGGCATTTCCTATACCCAGAAAATCAACAACGACGAAGTCCGACAGACCATAACACAAGCCATTGGACAACACGATGACCTGCTCAAAATGGTGAAGAAACTGAAACTCCGATGGTATGGCCACGTCGCTAGATCATACGGCCTTGCAAAGACCATCCTGCAAGGCACAGTGCAAGGAGGTAGATGACTAGATTCGGTGTGTCAGACCTAGCTATAAATAAGTGACTGATAGTGAGTTATTTCCCTTGTTTAAAGACGAGAGAGAGAGAGAGAGAGAGAGAGAGAGAGAGAGAGAGAGAGAGAGAGAGAGAGAGAGAGAGAGAGAGAGAGAGAACTAAGTGCATTTTGTATTACGCTGTCCATTTATTGAAAATTTGAGAAAACAATTCAAACGCATTTAGCTTTAATACTTTGCTGTCATCGACAAGCCAAGAAACTCCGAAAGTTATATACATTTCTGTCCAAAGCGTTTAAATGAAGGAGATAGCAATTTCGTAAAATGTACTGATTTGTTTCATCTGATTGAGTGTTTGTCATATGTAAATTGTTAGTAAATTCATTGTACACGCCCCTTCAATAGGGAGAATAGGCTTTATGCTGAATAAAACATTCGTATTATCTCTCTCTCTCTCTCTCTCTCTCTCTCTCTCTCTCTCTCTCTCTCTCTCTCTCTCTCTTTCTCTCTCTCTCTCTCTCTCTCTCTCTCTCTCTCTCTTTCTCTCTCTCTCTCTCATTGAATATTTGAGACCGTATACGCCTGAACTAGCCTTGTAGATCTTACACATTCAAAATCAATTTCATTTCTTAATAGTCAGAATCGTGTTTTGCTTCTATCATTTACACTGCCTGACGTTCGCGGATTGCCTGCAAGTGCACTGACGATGATGACGGTGAGCTCATGAACTGCTAAGAACGGCAAAAGTCAAATGCCTAGATTCTCCAGGGATCGGGGACGCCTATGAAGTCAACCGAGATGTGCCGCCTACTGGGTGCGGGGTATAAGCGTGCGACTTGGAATTCGCTCAACCTGCTCCATTTTTAGCACTATTCGTGCTTTCAATCCCATCGCCCCGTGGCTTCCGCCTATTTTCCATTTTGATTTTGCTGTTAAACATTGAAGGACACATGTGTGTGTGTAAACGTGTGTGAATGTGTTTTGTTTTAAGTTAAGTTGATTGCTAATTAATTGTATTAGTTTGTTCTCTTTCTTTCTCTGCATTAAAGTAATATTTTTGTTTTAATTCTTTACTCGTATATTACAGTGTTTAAAAATTCCCTTCATTAGGCTGTGCCCCAAAAAAGAGTCAGCCTTTGAGGTCCTAGTTTTTCGAAGTACAAGAAATAAAAATTGTGGTAGCAAAAGCTCAATTTAAAGCCGATAACTAAACAGATTTATTTAGAAGAGAGAGAAAGAGAGACAGAGAGAGAGTGAGAGAGAGAATAAACAAATAAGTACAGCTTTAGGGCGACAACAGATTGATTTTGTAAAAAAAATTGAAAGCCTATTCAAATATATTTGATATTAGACTTCGTGGAAAAAATGGACATAAGACATAAAACTTTTATTCGCTTGAAATATTACAAGAATTTGCCTTGCGCGTCGTTGAATAATACAACGATAAAAACATTAGAAACAGTTGAGATCTATTCACTTACATTCCACAAAACATAATACGCGACACAGGTGTGTGCCTTCAGCAAACAGGTGTGTGCCTTCAGCAAACAGAAGCACACGAAACACACACTCGCACACGGAGTTCCAACAAAAGGCAGGCCCAATGCAGAGTTTGTGTCCCTTGACGCCCGCTAGTCGAGGGTTGGGGGAGGAGGGGAGGAGTGCCACGACTGTGTTTGAGCGACTATCGGTTCCGGCGACTGCAATAATCGGGGCCCATAACCCGCGCACCTTGTCGCAAGACTGAAAGTTGCTCGTCGCTGACCTGAAAGTCGCGCTCATAACCCCAGCCCCAGGTGACTATAGAAGATACAGTACGCGTCGTAAAATGTGGTTTTTGAACCTGCGGCATCAGGTAGATGATAGACCCTCACGCTGTTCCGTATTGAAGTGTAGGCAGTTGATTATTGAAGGACTTGAGGACGAGATGGGAAAGGAAAGGTGAAGAGGAAGAGGATGAGGGTGTGCTAGGGGTGGGGGTGGGGTGGGGAAGAGATAAAGGGAGAAACGAAAGGAAAAGAAGTGGAAGTAGGGTGGGATGGGTAGGGGAGGGGAGGGGGCGTCAAGGAGAGGCGGTCCTACGTGCCAAATCCCAAATCACTCGTTCGCCGATTTTATTTTAGAGAGTCCCGCTGCGCAAAACCAAACCTACCACATCTCTGACACGCAAGATGGCTGCTATCAAGGGCGGTCACTGGACGCTGACTAATGAGACAGCCTGAGAACAGTTAGAGTAGCCTGCCTTGACTCTACGGGGCACTGGTTGGCTTTGGCGGGAATTCTTGGTCTCTCTGGGGTGCATTTCTTTGCTTAGTGGTTATTCGCAGAACTCTTGTGCTGGTGGACACGGGTTCAATTCCTTGCAACTCACCGTCTTCATTAAAAGAAATTATAGGAGTTAACATTCTGTAATGACTCTTTAAACGGTGTTATCTCCAGGCGGAGCAATGTGGCCTTGCTGAACTACTTGTTTCAAAATTCAGGCGAGGGTCACCTATGAACAACCTCTACACCGCTGGATGCATGTAAGATGTCCTGCACGTCTAGCTAAGCGTACGTCGTTCTCTTTCACGTCAAATCTGACTCTTCTGTATAGTTGAAGGCATCGTCCATCATTGTTCATTGGCGCATCCCATTTCAAGCCCATGGCAAGGCTGTCAATCCTCGATAAGCTAATCCATACGTAGATCCTATTTGGACGCCCGCGCTTCCAAATACTCCCGTCTTCCGTCAAAATACACGTAAACTTTCCAAGTTAACGGGCTTACGGGTCCGGTTGGGATGACTCAGTGGTCCATGAGGTGACACGATGCAGTTAGCTTGCAACTAGGGTGCTTTTTGGGTTGTGAGTATTGACGGTAGGTTTGAGCTGGGCAGTATAATAATAAATGACTTTACTGTTAAACTGTTATTTCCTCGTTACTGCCATGCATGCTAAACCTCTCGCCGAAGGAGAAAACAGTTGCGTGGTCACAATTGTATGCCCAAGACTATGCATTTCAGTTCAGTGCACCTCCAAGCAGACTTTTAGATATGCTCCCAATTAAAGTTTCACCCATATTAAAGCTTCACGCGCCCATATTAAATATTGGAATGGTTATTTCTGATATGTCTGGATTGAACCTGTAGGCCCACGCATGTTGTTTTCCTGTTTATTCGTCATCCACGGAATGAAATTCCGGTGACATTCACATCCAAAGCGCGGCAACCTTAAGAACAGCGCTACCCAGAACAAGGGAGAATAGAACCTGATGCCTGCTGTACATATTGCTCTGTTCCGGCGATGTGTGTTCTTGAATGGAGGGGTCCCGGTGCATCGGGGAACTCTGATGAGTAGCTTTGTTGTTGAAATGCGGTGTATAGAAATACAATAGTCGTTAAGTGGCTAGCACTTCTGCATCACTTTTACTTAATACCCACTGGAAATTCAAGATTTAAAATGTAATCCGTTTTATTCCTTTTTGAAGCGTGGAGGATATACAAATATTATACACATCCCACAAAATTCAGCTCACAAATAATGACATAACTAAATTTCAGGTCAAACAGTCAGCATGTCTAACAATAAATAACATCAATACTTTTCCCCCTCCCGAAATAAATAAAATAAAATAAACATTGACTTGCATAATAAATACTTCTTAGAGATAAATGCTTGTTGAATGTGATCTTGCTTTGGAGATTTCAACAAGAAAAGAAACCCATAGGCATGTGCGTGTACAGATAGATATCTACGTGTAGGTGTACTTAAAAATAAACAAGCATTAAAGTCTAATGAACTTTTATTGAGAGTATAAACCGAGGTCTAGTCTGTGTCGCATACATTCCATCATAACGGACTTTAAAGATCCTGACGCTCATGTCCTAGACGGGTGAGTGCCGGTGACAAGAAAACACCCAGCATGCACCTAGGTCCTTCTCCCCCATCCCTGGCTGCCCAGGATTATGCTCAGTTGTCCGGGCGTCAGACCATGCGCCCAAAGGCTGCGGGTGGGCGTCTCGGGCGGCTTGAGTTAGATCCTGTATCGGCCAGCGCCTTGAGCAGCTCTTGAGCTGGAAAAGCGCTATATAAGAACGATTAAATAAAAAAATAAATAAATATTATTATTATTATTATTATTATTATTATTATTATTATTATTATTATTATTATTATTACCCCTTGGGGTCATGAGCAATCTTGCCACTGTAGATTGTTCTAACCTATAAAGGGAAAAGTGAAAGCCCCAGTTGAAAACCTGTCTTGACTTTGTAGGCATGACAGATTCACTGCGGCAACAGTGGAGTGCCGGGGGTTTCAGTATAAATAGTATCCCCACTTTCTGGAAATTTAGTGCTTTAAATTCCCACTGTCGCTGTCTTCCTCATTTGCTCTTTCCCATTCCTGATCTGTCCTATCACTCTGCTATACTATCTTCTTCTTCGCTAGATCAATGACCTACCTTTTTTCTTGAAAACTCTTCCTGGACAAGACTCCTTGTTTGTGTATGAGGTCTGTTGGATCAGCTTGGGAGTGTTGGACGCTTTCTGCCGGGTGGTCACTAGGGCTTCCTATATTATTTAGCAATATAGGCATTTTATATGTATGTGTTTTGTTGATGATTTATAATGATGTTTGTATTCTATTTTGTTTTTGTAACCAGGGGTTCGAGTAGTTGGGGTAAAGCCTCAGCCGTCCCCTGCGTGGGATGTCTTTATTGTAAAGTGACTGGCCGGTGGAGGGCATTCAATTTTCCCACTAGGGTTGTTTCAGCAGATCTTTTATGCGGATCGGGGGTTGTCCGGTCCTGATTTGGCTCGTAAGAGTCCGCTGGACCTAAAGCAACAATCAATCAATCACTATTATTATTATTATTATTATTATTATTATTATTATTATTATTATTATTATTATTATTATTATTATTATTATTATATTAGGGGTATATTCGTATGTAAATGTATGTATTTGTATGTATAAATTTATAAGTGTGTTTTTAGATGTTTTTTTCTGTATATAAATGTATTATATAAGTATGCTATATTGTTTTCTTCATTATGTTTACTTTAAATTTTTATTGCTTCTTAATATTTCCCTGCTCAACGATGGGATTTTAAATGTAATTGTTCGCCATACTTTAATTGTTCTTGATTCTTTGGGTAGTATGTATACTGTGTGGGTGTGGGTTTATTAGTGTGTGTGAGTGGGTGTTAAATTTTATTTATTTTTTAAAAATTGTTTTACCATGTGAGCCTTGTGGCCATTTCACTGTCTAAATGGCCATTCTACTTTTTGTAGGGCCCTGGCAGTATAAATATTGAAATAAATACGAAAAAATACTCGGGTTTTGTTACGTCAGGTCACAAGTTATTGCATCAGGAGCTTCTGCGGACATGCCACACTACATGTAAAAATACGGTGACAAGTTTACGTTCATCCAGACGTGTTTAGTGACTCAGAACTATAGGCTATCACTTTCACAATGTTTGCCTTTGGTGAGAGGTTCGGCTTTCTCGCTAATAATTATTACTCACACTCGCCGGTTCTTGTAAAGTTGTGCCAAGGCAACACCGACGAATGTGGAATAATATCTAAAAACTCTTTATAGAAAGTTGAATCTTGAGATATTTTAATAAGATAAGATAAGATAAGATAAGATAAGACAACTTTATTATCTTTTACAAGAAATTACATTGTGGTGTACAATTACAATCAACAAGGAATAAACATCACAATAATAATAACAACAATCATAATGACAATGAGGATAAAAATGCACAGTCACATATGGATAGAATTACACTTATGCATGCTAACATTAAAAAAAAAAAAAAAAAAAATGTGAAATGAGATTATTTTGGGCAAACAAAACACACACACACACACACACAGGTTTGTATACGCCATACACTGAGGTCCATGTCATTACGCAACATAAATGAGGTCCACATGAATAAAATTAAAGTTTGCAAAAAACACATTCAATTCAAAGAGAGGGCCTAAATATGTCCCTAAAAATCGGTTTGAGTTAGACAACAACTGTGTGGATCCTAAGATAAAGAGTATGTTTTGGAAGTGGGGTCCGTTGTCAAAAAGCGTTAATTTGGGGTCCAAGTGGGGAGAAGTGGAGTCTCTCATATAGTTATAATAAACAAATGAGATTTGACCTAATACAACAATTTGTGTATCTTATGTTGTACGTTTACTAATATATTATTTGTTTCTGTTTATTTTGTTTTATTTTTTTTACTTTTTCATGTCTTGGGGGTATGAATTTGAAAGAGATAAAATATATATTTTTTAAAAAGTATATAATTTTTATTTTTTTATTTTTATATATATTTATTTTTTAAAATATTTTATCTCTTTCAAATTCATACCCCCCAAGACATGTTTGAAAAGCACATTAATTATTGAAAGCTTAATTATTCTTTTTCCTATGTATTTGAGAAATGGATTAAAACTGTGATTAAAATTTACACCTTTTACCTATGTGCATTTTGAAAGAAAGTCAAATATAATTCATGCTATTACAGAAATGTGTGTAATATAGGCTTTCTATTGTATTTAATTAACATATTTATTTCATTATGTGTGTGGAGAGAGTGGGTGATTGTGTTTCTAGAGTATTTTATCACCAAGTGCCTATAGTCTGTATAAACATGAAATCAAAATCAAGTGAGAGAGCAAGAATCATCAGAAGTGAGAGAGAGAGAGAGAGAGAGAGAGAGAGAGAGAGAGAGAGAGAGAGAGAGAGAGAGAGAGAGAGAGAGAGAGAGAGAGAGAGAGAGAGAGAGAGAGAGAGAGAGACAGCCAGCCAGCAAGTGATACAGAGAGAGAGAGAGAGAGAGAGAGAGAGAGAGAGAGAGAGAGAGAGAGACAGCCAGCCAGCAAGTGATACAGAGAGAGAGAGAGAGAGAGAGAGAGAGAGAGAGAGAGAGAGAGAGAGAGAGAGAGAGAGAGAGAGAGAGACAGCCAGCCAGCAAGTGATACACAGAGAGAGAGACTCAAGTCAATTGGTCTTGTTTCAAAGTGTATTTAACACAAAACTTCCATATGAAGTGTGCTCATAATTAAGTAACATCCGTTATGTTTGAAGAAGTGAAGAACTAAAAGTAACAATTCATTGCTTTGTAATTTAATATTTGCTTTCATTTATAGATTTTATCAACATATTGGCTTATTTGTATTTGTCCAATTACAATTTAATTACTCATAACATCTTATTTTGGAACGGTTGTAAATAATATTACCAATGAGTTGCAATTAAAATCGAACATCTCTTTTCCAAAGCAAGCACACAAAAAACTTAGGTATTTTTAAACAACAGCTACATATACGAAATAATTAGTTCTTTGCGAAGTTCGAGTGCATATGCCACATCAGTCTCTTCACTATGGGCTCTCTCAAGGTGGTGTGCCATCTTGATGATCAATCTTTGGCAATAGAAGCAACAATGTTGCTTGTCCCATTTCCTTCTGCAAAGAAAATCAAATACAAACAAAACCTAGCATCTATAATAAAAATTTAGAAATATAATAATAATAATAATAATAATAATAATAATAATAATAATAATAATAATAATAATAATAATAATAGTGGATGCTATTTACGCGCTTTTCCCCAAATCACCACTCAGGCTCAAAGCGCGGCGATCTGTACTAACATACACGCTCATATGTTTCACCCACTCTCACACACTCAACAAACACACATATATCACTCAAACATGTGGTGTAAAGGCACGGAGATCACTATTAGAAGATTGAAAGGAAATTCGATTTTATTTTTGAAATACCATTATTGAAGAGAGGGATGAAACCGGAGTACCCGGAGAAAACCCTCGGTGACTTCAATAGTCTGGTACCTAAGTCACATACGTTCGTTCTTTGCGGAAATCGAACCCGCGACCTTCGGCATAGGAAACCGACGACTAACCCACTGCGCCACGAGGCCACCCCCTTTACGTAGCATTATCATACATTGTTTCATAATAAACAATATTTTAACTGCCCATTTATTGATTGTATATTTCTGTCTCTCCTCACATAAGAAAACAGTCTCCATGGTATTTGTAATAAGGACAACAAAGTATGCAAATAAACAATTAAGTAAAGTAATGAATTTCGTTTAAAAAATAAGAACAATGATTACGAATAATCATACATTATAATTATAAACACATTTCCTAATAACAAACTAGAAGGGCAAAGCCCACAAGACTCACATGCTCCTTAAGGAACTTATATTTTTAACATGAAAATGAGTGCCCATAAGAAGAAACAAGAAACAGTGGCATTAAAATGCAAAGTAATAGCGACTTTGATCTTTCTATACTCTTGGCTTTGAGATTACCTTGACCTTCAGCTCCAAATATACTCATGTACTATGAAATAAACTATAGCAAAAGTGGCATTATGTCCACTCCCCCTCCTCACCTCCCTCCCACAAAGGACATCAATCTAATTCTTTTTTTTCACTGACTCGATCTGCACAAAAGGACATCAGTCTACATTTCAAGGTAAGGCTGCTGCGCTCCATCTTCCTATATGCTTGCGAAACATGGACCCTCACAGCAGATCTCCAACGAAGAATACAAAGCATGGAGATGAGGTGCTACAGAAGACTTCTGGGCATTTCCTATACCCAGCACATCACCAACGAGGAAGTCCGACAGACCATCACACAAGCCATTGGACAGCACAATGACCTGCTCACAGTAGTGAAAAAACGAAACTCCGATGGTATGGCCACGTCACCAGATCATCAGGTCTTGCAAAGACCATCCTGCAAGGCATTGTGCAAGGAGGTAGAAGAAGAGGAAAACCGAAAAAGAGGTGGGAGGACAACATTCGAGAATGGACTGGTTTGACACTGAGCGAAACAATCAGGGTTGCTGAGGACAGGGAAAGATGGAGTACGCTGTTTAAACAATCATCTGTGGTACTCCTACGACCTCCCAGTGCTTCAGATTGTTGGTGCGCCCGCGCCATTGGCGCATATTTTATCAGAATGGCGCGTAACAGTCAACGTGAATGCGCCAGCCTGGCGCGTCATAAAAATCAGGACTAGGTGAACATACGATACGAATACCTTCGATTGTCAATGACCCATCTTTTTCAAAATTGACCCATCATTTTGCATGGCCATGGGTCATTGGGCCCATGATGTCTGAAAACAATCTGAAGCACTGCCTCCGAGTTACGGGATGGGATAGGATAGGATAGGATCAAACTAAATAAAATCAAAGCATAGAAATTATTATATAAATAAGTGTAACTACTCACCTTTTAACTGGGATTGAACAGCGAGCAGGAACACGTACACTGACGTCAGACTCATGTTCACTGTAACAAACACAATTCAACATCACAGTGCACCAAATGTTTTCTTATAATAAGTGTTTCATCTATGTTAAACAGTTATACAAAATAACTCGTATTTGGCTTGCAGTTCTCTGCACTGACTTCATCAACAAAACAAAACAATAATAAAAATAAAAAATAAATAAAAAGTTTGCCTTCGTTTTGTTTTACACTGTAATTTATACCAGTAAAGTGGGGTCCCAACAACACTTCATATAATCTGACATTTCTTTGTACCTCAAAGTGAGGTCCAACTTATACTTTACTTATACTGAATGTTTTGCCATTTAGACGTTTACGTTTTGTTGTTGTTGAAGTGGGATTTAACTTAGCAATACACTGAATTGCAAGATATGTACCATTTTTACATGTAGCCTGCAAATATAAGCGCAAATAAAAGCGCTATATACAAAGTGATGATATAATAATAATAATAATAATAATAATAATAATAATAATAATAATAATAATAATAATAATAATAATAATAATAATAATAATAATAATAATAATTTTTATTTTATTCTGCATGGCCAAATAATTTATTGCAATAACAAGTACACATTGCAATTTACATCTACTTATATGACTGGAGATAGCTGCTAACTAAAACAAATCAATCGTTCACAAACTCCCTATGGTTCTCACCTGTCACTGGCTGTTTCCTGCATTTGTAGTTTCGTTTGCAGCATCCTGTACGACAGCAAAGGGAACTCAGATTAGAAGACTGCACACTCATAGCTTTTACCGATACATTATTTGCTTGAATAAAGATGCTACCAGAAAACACGTCCTGTACTTTCTTGCATGCACTGGCTGTTTTTAGTAATCTCATCACATGTAATGGTTACCAGCTTATATATATATATACCTTGTCTTTAATAACTTGATTAACATTAAACGTAGTGAAGTTTATAATAGATCTTGGCTGGTTTGATCATCTTCGTTGACTTGAGCATCATTAAGTAAGATCCACATATTCTTTATCTCCACTGACTTGATCAACATACTGTCAGCTCACCATATAATTTATCTCTACTTACGTGATCAAGAAAGGTCAAATTAAACTTTATTTTAGCAGACTTGACCATCATAAAGTCACCAATGTAATTGAAATTTAACTAATAATACACATTATTATAGGGAAATGTGTAATGAAACAGACGAAATGGTCTGTTATATTAATAAGTAAATAAAGTACTAAATCTATAAACAAGAATAACAACTCACTTTTCACTGGACCTTTGGCTTGAAGTGCAATGTGGAACACTTGTGTCAGACTCAGGGTTACTGTAACAAACGCAATGCAACATCAGAGAACACCAGTTGCTTTCTTATAATACTTGGCACAGCTCGTATTTTATCATCCATTTATTTCCAATGTAAATTAAGGTCAATCCAGCATATTGTTTTTCTTTCCTGACATGGTCTGCAGAAAATTATTTTAATCTTAATCTTTATTTTCACGGAATTGATTGCAATAAATAAATATCGAGCTATTTCTAAACCTGTACTAACTTGAATGAAGTTGATCGGAGTAAATAAATTACTAACTAAATCAAGCTAAATAAAATCCAAGCACACAAATTACTATATAAATAAGTGTAAATACTCACCTTTCTATTGGGCTTTAACCACAAGCAGTAACACTGCCTTCAGACTCAGGATCACTGTAACAAACACCATTCAACATCAGAGTGCACCAACAGCTTTCTTATAAGTGGTACCGCTGTGTCCAACACATATACAAAATAACATGTATGTATCTAATCTGCAGTTCTTTGCACTGACTTCACCAACATACCAACAACAACAATAAATAAATATATCAATAAAAAAACACACTTTCCTACATTTTGTTTTACATTGTAATGTATACAACTAAAGTGGGGTCCCAACAACACTTCATGTAATCTGACTTTTCATTGTATCTCAAAGTGAGGTCCAACTTATACTTTACCTACACTGAATGTTTTGCCAGTTAATGAGTTATACGTTTACATTTCATTGTTGTTGAAGTGGGTTTTAACTCACCATGTACCAATACTCTGACATTATCAACATAACAAAACATTTATATTTGTTTAAAAACAAAAAAGCCAAAAACAAAAAAACTAAATTAAAAAAAAGCTCTTTCATACATGTTGTTTTACACGGTATTTTAAACAGGTAAAGTGGGGTCCCAACAGCACTTCAAGTACTCTGACTTTCATTGTAGCTTAAAGTGAGGTCCAGCATACACTTTACATACAATGAATAGTTTGCTATTCAGACGTTTACGTTTTGTTGTTTATTAAGTGTATTTTAACTTACCAATAAACTGAATTGCAAGATTTCTACTAGGCTACATTTACCACTTGTTTGCAAACGACACTTTAAATGTCATTGCAGCAAGGCCAAATAAAGCATTGTCATGGCAAATGAAAATTGCAATTTAAAACTACCTAATTCTATGACTGGAGAGATGGCTACTAACTAAATCAAATCAATCATTCAGTAATTCTGTGTGTTTCTCACCTGTCACAGGCGATTTCCTGCATTTGTAGTTTAGTGGGCAGCATCCTGTTCAACAGCAAAGGGAAATCAGATTAGAAGACTGCACACTCACAGCTTTTATAAATACATGTATATTTGCTTGTGTAAAGATGCTACAATAAAAACATGTCCTGTACTTTCTTGTCTGCACTGATAGAATCAACGTAAAGCAGAGCCCAGCCTATTTTATCCACACTGGATTTCACAGTGTGAAGTGGGGTCCGTCTTATACTTTGTGTTTAGTAATCTCATCACAACATACAATGGTTTCCAGCTTATACCTTGTCTTTAATAACGCAGTCAACATTAAATGTGATGAAGCTTATATCTTTGCTGGCTTGATCAACCTAAGTGGTGGTCTAGTTAATTTTTTTTTTCAACATCAGAGTGCACCAACAGCTTTTTTATAAGTGGTACAGCTGTGTTAAACACTTATACAAAATAACATTTAGCTAATCTGCAGTTCTTTGCACTGACTTCATCAACATAACAACAACAATAAATACATCAATAAAAAAAAACACTTTCATACATTTTGTTTTACATTGTATTGTATACAACTAAAGTGGGGTCCCAACAACACTTCATGTAATCTGACTTTTCATTGTATCGCAAAATGAGGTCCAACTTACACTTTACCTACACTAAACGTTTTGCCATTTAGGCGTTGTGGCAGCATGGTCTAAGGCGGGGCTAACTTGCACTGTCGACAGGCTAGAAACCAATGGTGTCTGATAGATGTGGGATCGATCCCGCCTCTGGGCGTTATGTTTCTCCGAATATTATTTACTTTTGACTCGGACGTCTCTGGTTTTTTTCTGGGTACTTTGGTTTGTTCCCCCAGCACAATTTGCTGCGGCTACGCCTTCCCAAGGTGAGGCAGCCCAGACTTTCCCGATAAAAATGGACAATAAAGTGTAAAAAGGAAAAAAAATTTAAAATGACCTTTTTGTTGAAGTGGGTTATAACTTACCAACTATCAACTTATATGACTGGAGATAATTACTAACTAAATCAAATCAATCATTCAGTAACTCTGTATGGTTCCCACCTGTCACTGGCTCTTTCCTGCATTTGTAGTGATCAAGAAACTATCAGGTCAGCTTAAACTTTACCTTAGCAGTATTGACCATCATAAAGTCACCAATATAATTGACAGTTCAATTATAATACACATTTCTATAGGAAAATGTGGAAGAAAACAGACGAAAACGACTATTACTACCAATAAGTAAATAAAGTACTAAATCTATAAACAAGAATAACAACTCACTTTTCACTGGACCTTACGCTTGAACTGTATAGTGTAAGATTTGTTTCAGACTCAGGTTACTGTAACAAACAGAATGCAACATCAGAGTGCACCAACAGCTTTCTTATAATAAGTGTTACATCTGTGTCAAACAGAAAACAAAATAACATGTATTTGGCTTGCAGATCTCTGCACTGGCTTCATTTCATCAACACAACAAAACATTTTTTTAAAAACTTACATTGAAAAAAAACACCCGCTTTTATACAATTTGTTCTATACTATATTTTATACACCTAAAGTGGGGTCCCAACAACACTTGATGTACTCTAACTTTTCATTGTAGCTCAAAGTGAGGTCCAACTTACACTTTACCTAAACTGAATGTTTTGCCATTTAGGCGTTGTGGCCGCGTGGTCTAAGGCAGGACTGACTTGCCTTGTTGACAGGCCGAAACCAATGGCGCCTGATAATTGTGGGATCGATCATAGGTTCAACGACCACGTGCTCGGGGAAAAGGTGAGCCATGATGAAAAGAACTTCTCACTCCATTCCGAACCGGTTGTCGACAAGGTCATCAAGGACCGCGCCATCCGTTGTCCACCAGGATGGACAACTTAGCAAGATCCGCACAAGTCACACATTTGTCATAGGAATCTGGAATGTCAGGACCCTAACTGGGGAAGATAAATCAGAAGAGTTGGCACACGAGCTGGACCGCTATCGATGGAAGATTTTATGTATCAGCAAACTGCGCTGGAAAGGCTTAGGTGAAACAACGACCGATATAAAGGCTTCAAGCCTTATTTCAGCAGGAGAGAAGACAAATACGAACATGGCGTTGGATTCTTGGTCCACAAAGACATTCTGGCCACTGTCATGGGTTGCGGCCCAGTCTTCAGTAGACTCAATTACTATCCGCCTAAGGGCATCCACTTTCAACATCACCATCATCCAGGCCTATGCCACAACATTGGAAAATGACGACAACGAAGTCAAAGATTTCTATGAACCTCTACAGGCTGTCCTTGACAAAGTGCCGAAAAATGACATAATCATAATGCAAAGCATCTGGAATGCCAAGGTTTCCCAAGATGCGTACCACATAATGGTTTAGTGTATTAAGTAATTCGGATGAGAGTATAAACCGAGGTATAGTCTGTGCACGCACGCATTCCATCGCATGGACTTTAAAGATCCTGGCGCTCATGTCCTAGACGGGCGAGTGCTGGCTACATAAATACACCCAGCACGCACTAGGTCCTTTCTCCCCATCCCCGATCGCCCAGGATTGTGCTCAGTCGTCTGGGAGTCAGACTATGTGCCAAAAGGCTGCAAGTGGGCGCCTCGGGCGGCTTGAGTTAGATCCTGTATCGTCCAGCGCCTTGAGCAGCTCTTGAGCTGGTAAAGCGCTATATAAAATGTGATTAAATTAAATTTAAACATCTGGGGAGACACATGTGGACCCCATTGCAACAACGAGACAAATAACAGAGGTCTTAGACTCTTGGAGTTTGCCAGATACAATAATCTGATACTGGCAAACATGCTTGGTCCCCACAAAAAATCCAGACGATGGACCTGGCACAGTCCCAGCGGGGAGCATCACAACCAGATCGACTACATCATGGTCAAAAACCGCTTCAGATCAAGCGTCAACATTGGCAATACACGCACTTTTCCAGGAGCACACATCGGAAGCGACCACGACCTCCTGATGATGTCCTTCTTGCACCACTTAAAGAGAGTAAACAAAGTACAGTGCACCAGGCTAAAGTTCAACCAGGACAAACTGCAAAATCTGGAGGTGGCAGAAAAATTCCAAGCCACAATTGGAGGGAAATTGCACCACTGCTCGTTTTAGGAACTGGTGAAGTAGATGTCAACACCATGACCACCTCATTCAACTCAGCAGTGGCAGATGCCGCCATCGAGATCCTTGGCAAGCACCGCCCAAAGAAGAAACCGTATAACACCAGTGCTTCAGATTGTTTTCAGACATCATGGGCCCAATGACCCATGGCCATGCAAAATGATGGGTCAATTTTGAAAAAGATGGGTCATTGACAATCGAAGGTATTCGTATCGTATGTTCACCTAGTCCTTCTTGATTGTTATGACGCGCCAGGCTGGCGCATTCACGTTGACTGTTATGCGCCATTCTGATAAAATATGCGGCAATGGCGCGGGCGCACCAACAATCTGAAGCACTGTAACACACTGCACTTTTGGACCTGTGTGACAAACGAAGGGAGATGAAAAGGAAAAAGAACACCTTGCAGGGAGCTGATGCCTACCGAAAATATACTGTGGCATCTGAAGAGGCCATGCGGGGGGCTGCTGAGGACAGAGAACGATGGAGCGCACTGGTTAAACAATCATCTGTGGTGCCCCAACGACTTCCGAGTTATGAGATAGGATAGGATTAGTACCTTTAACTCAAGCGCCCTCACCTACCCATCATCACACACACACACAGAAGGAACCAAGTGATTGTTTAAAAAACGTGTAACATTTACGGTTATTTTAAACTCTAAAAAAAGCTGCTTTTAAAAGACATGACAAAAATGTAATTTAGCTTTCAGTTCATAGATGGGACCAAGTGCCAACAGTTTGTCAAAAGCAGGAACTTTTAGCGACAGACCAAATGCAGTTCTCTGCACAGAAATCTATTTAAAATGTACTCAAGTGGAGGATGGGTAAGGCCGGAGTTGTGCTGTGATAGTCTTCGTCATGACAGTACAGGGACCAACAAAGTATAGTAGGGTCGGGCAAGAGGCCCAGTCAAAGTCAAACGCCCACCCTCAACTTCTCAGAACCCAAGGGACATTATCCACCTCGGGGCATTTCTATAGCTTCCCTTTACCCGCTGAAACTGCAGCACGAAGTTTCGAGGCCTCCAAGCAAAAGGTACGTTTTTTATAGAATTTTGAAAATTTAGGCTCTATTTTTATAATTTTTGTCTTGAGAATGGTTTGTGACACTGCCCAAGCAATAGATGAATTTCTTAAATGTTTTCATTTATGTGTTAGAGGAGTCATTGACACACCTATCAATGCCAGTTGATGCAGTGTACGTCGCCATGTTCCCGCACTATTGCCAAACATCTTCACTAAGTCATAGTAAGGCAAAAGGCCCAAACTGGGTTCAAGGCAAAAGGCCTACTGGTGGGCGTTTTGCCTCAAACACTAGGCGTTATGCCTCGCTTGTTTATATGAAGTGGTTTCACTATTTTCCTTTACTTTATTTTCCACAAGAGTAAAATCCCAAGTTATACCATGCTTTTATGCCCTAATAGGAACATAGGCTATAGACACCAAACCACTAACTCTATTTAGTTGTTGTTTTTTTTTTTTACTTTTTCCCCTATGTACTGCACAGGGCTAAATTGCTATTAAATTGCTTGGTATGAAGATGCTTTCTGGTCTTTTATAATAATACTGTTATGCTATTGTTTTCAGATATGGTGACGAAGTACAAGAGAAAGACAGAGAGGGGAAAATATGGACATAGCAATTTGTCTGAAGCCTTGAAGGCAGTCAGCAACGGTGTTCCTTTAATCCGAGCCAGCAAAGAGTATGGTGTGCCTGCACGAACACTTCGTCGTCACAGGGACAAAAAGGTGCTTGAACCTGGGGTTTTGATTTTCGGACGATACAGGAAGGCCCTTCCCACTGAGATAGAGTGCCAGCTGAAGGAGCATATTGTTAGTATGCAAAGACGCCTGCATGGGCTCAGAGTGAGGGATCTACAGCGCCTTGCCTTTGAAATAGCTGAAAAGACAGGCCTTCGTCATCCTTTCAATAAAGAAACAAGATTGGCTGGGATTGCCTGGGTCCACAGCTTTCTCGATCGGCATAACATTAGCATTCGGCAGCCACAAGCAACAAGTATTTCCCGTGCAGTGGGGTTCAATAAAGAGCAAGTCCAGAAATTTTTTGGCCTATACAAAGAACTCCTGGACAAGCATGAGTACCCACCCTCACGCATTTGGAATATGGACGAATCGGGACTCACAACTGTGCATAAACCTGGGAAGGTCATGGCTCCAAAAGGTGCTCGACAAGTTGGAAAGGTGACCAGTGGTGAGCGTGGGACTTTGGTAACATTTGTGTGTGCATGCAGCGCAGCTGGCATATTTTTACCACCCATGTACATCTTTCCTCGAAAGAGAATGGTGGACTCCCTCATGAAAGACGCCCCAACTCAAGCAGTAGGTTATGCAAGTGCAAGTGGCTGGACAGATTCTGACCTCTTTGTGAGGTGGCTGGAACATTTTGCAAAGTTTACCAACACCTCATGTGACAACCGTCATCTCATTCTGCTAGATGGGCATCACAGCCACAAAACACTGGGAGCTATTGACTTTTGCAGAGAAAATGGCATAGAACTTCTGACACTGCCGCCTCATAGCACACACAAGCTGCAGCCTCTGGACAGAAGCTACTTCAAGCCTCTCAAAACAGCTTTCAACACGGAGATGGACAGCTGGATGGTGGCAAATCCCGGCAAGCGAGTCACCATCCATGACATTGCTGGTCTGTCAGGAAAGGCCTTCATGAGAACAGCTCTTCCTGACAGGGCAGTCCAGGGATTCAGGACATGTGGTCTCTGGCCATATGACCCAAACGTCTTCACTGACGTCGACTTTGAGGCAGCCTTGATGACTGAAGAAGATCCCCCAGAGGTCACACCCCCAACTGCCTGCAGCCCTGCCAACGAGACTCCATCTCAGCAAGAAGATGCAAATGGTGATCCTCCAGAAGTCAGAAAGCAGCCAACTGACCGCACCCCTGATCAGCAGACTGCCAGTGTAGAGACTCCAGCTCATCAGGCAGACATTGAGCTCATTACATCATCAGGAGACGGCCGGTGCCTGTTTAGAAGTCTAGTTATAGGTATGGACAGAAGGCTTCAAACCCCAAAGGGATGAGCATGGCAAACTGTTGAGCACACTTCTGCATGCCGTAGAGACTGGCAAGGCAGATAGTCTCCGAGCACAGGTCATCTCTTTCATGTGAGAGAATTACGACGAATACAAAGATCTTGATATTGAAACAATCAACGCAGATTTACCACACTGGATTCGCTTTGGTTCCATGGATGAACTCATTGTCACCATGGCCGAGCCAAAATCCCTACCTGGTGAACTTGAACTCGCAGCGACAAGCAAGGTCCTGGGGAAAAAAATTGTGGTTTTGGGCGCCAACAGCAAGGTGATCCAAACCTACGGAGAAGACACCCTTCCCAGACTGGTCGTCCAGTTTAGGAACATTGGCCAGGATGTTGGCCACTACGATTGTGTGTTAGACAAGAGGATTGAGGAGCCTCAAGGTCCTACATCACAAGCTGAGATCCCTGAGGCGTCTTCATTCTCACCTCAACGCCCAACTGCTTTCCCAACCCCAGATCAGCAGACACACCCTAACCCCTCATCTTTATTTGTCCCACAAGATCAGAGGACAGACCCCGAGGCCTCAACCTCAGGAAGAGAAGAGATTGCAGAACTGATCCATGGATTTTCTCCACTACCAAAGATCCAGTCCAAGAGACCGAGATCAAGGAAGGCAGAATCTGCAACAGTGTTGACTTCTTCTCCCTTCAAAGCCAGGCTGGAAGAAAAGCGCTCAAAACAGAAATCAGGAAAAAAGAGGCAACAGGAAAAGAAGGCAAGCCAAGGCAAGTCAAAGAAGAAGAGGAAGCGTCATGAACCTGAAGAAGAAACAGACCAGGAAGAAGAGGACTGGCCATGTCTCATTTGTTGTGAGCTCTATCGCAACAGCCGATCCCGAGATGTGTGGGTCCAGTGCCAGGTTTGTCTCCTTTGGGCCCATGAGGAGTGCACCCAAGGGACGGCTCAATTCATCTGTCCAAATTGTGACTCTGATGACTCTGAATAAGAAGAATGACTGAATAAGAAGAGACCTAGGCCTACTTTTTGCTTATTTACATTACGTGTTTACTAATTCAGATGTCCCCTATAGTCTAGTGCATGACATCATCAAATTTTCCCCTACAATCAACAATTCGTTGTTATTCTGCCCCATGTAGAGGCCTAAGTAGGGAACATTTCATACTTTAAATTGCATTATGCACTGGACTGTTTATTCTAGTTGAGCATAACTCAGTAAGTTTTCAATGTTTAACTTTTGTACTGTATATAGCCTACAGTGTTCAGGTTTGAACCCTCAACAATACTTTGAATATGCACTGGATGTTGCAATAACTTCCCTAGTCAAGTGTGAACTCAACAAATATTACTTTTATACAACATTTTGTTACTTTTATCTTTTGTTATGAACTTTAATACTAAAAATGTAGATGTGCTGCATATGAAGAGGCAAGACGCCCTCGCTTGTAAGGCAAAACGCCCATGGTGGGCGATTTGCCCGCTCTCAATAGGCCTCTTGCCCAGGGCATAGGGCAAGAAGGCCAAAAATAAAATTTTTGTTTTTTTTACCTTTTGTGTTTTTCCTTTATTCTACCCCGGTATGCTTGTGATATGTTATAGCCTAGGCCCACCTCAATAGATCGAACCTATTTGGAGCTGTCTGTGGCTTCAAATAGAGGAATGGTTGGAATTCTTGCTTAAGGTGGGCTCCTTGCCCGCCTTTACCCACTTTGCTACCTTGCGCAAAAGCCAACAAAACTCCAAAGTGAAACATCGGGACCGCTCGGATTTTCTCCGGACAGTTTATGTCAACCTTCGAGAACAATCCAATTAGGATATCTTGCACTTACGCTAAAACTTTCACCGCTATAATGTAAAAGTTTGAAAATTTAACATCAGACACACTTTAAAAACTATAAATGATAAAGCTTATTATTTATAACAGAAAGTAAAAGACCACACTGATGCAATTAAACCACACAAACAATAGGATTTGTGAACAGCACACATCAAAATCAGATAATTACCTTTCTTTCAAGAAAGTAAAAACATCCTGGGCTGAGATGAATTTAATCTTTTCTTTAGGCGTGGAACCAGCCATCTGCTGATTCCTGCAAATTTTAAATGCAATTATATTTTCAAATGTTCATAAGGCCATAAAACACAGGCCCAGCGTAAGTTACGTTAATGCTAAGCGATAAAATGTAAAAGGAAAAGAGTGAAAAAAATCCGGGTCGGTATGGTTATGCATACATATTTTCCCTGGGTAATTATATCCTCTTCCAAATATTTTATCATATCTAAACCACATACAATATGTAAAATTGTATATATTTGTAGTTCAAAAACGACAAATACACACAACAATATTTGTGATATAAGTCACTCTGTAGACAAGAATAAAATTGGTGGTAACGTATAAAACAAAGAGAACGTGAATAAATAATGCAAATCAGTTTCATCATGTATTATCATCTTCAATAACTAGATCTAGGTGTATACGATCTATGTATGGTTTCATTTCAAACGATAATGTTATGAAACTGTTCTAGTTCTACGGCATAACATTTGCACAATTTCGGGGATCTAGCAAAGAGCTTATATAAATCTTCCACACACCACTCCACCCCCACCCTCCTCCACCCCCACCCTCTGTCAGTTTTGATTACCCACATCTTACTAATAAAGAAATACGATGAACCAACACTGCAACAAACAAACAAAACTCTGATTCCATAGTTGTCACCATTTTAAACACATAGAAGAACGTCTAGCACTACAGATCACGACGAGGCATTGCAAGAGGTAAGGCGCCAACATGCTTTGAAGTCTCTTTTTTCGTCTTTGTAAAATCGTAGGCCTCAATTACTATAATATACTATAATATTACTATAATATATAATGTATCATAGTAATTGAGACCTACGAGTTTACAAAGACAAAAGAACTGGTTCAGAGCCTGTGTCAGTGTCTGTGGGCAAAGGGCCAGGCATCATTCCCTCTCCCTCAATTTTAGAACTAGATCTAAATCTTGTTTCAATAAACAAACGGTTAGCCATGCTTAGCTAACTTCTGACTTAAACAAACTTGTGTGCAATCAATGATAAAACATAATTACCTTCTGATCTCTGTAGACAAAGACAATTATGGCTCCTTCTGGCTGCAACTTTAGCGGCGGGCCCGCGAACAAGAGAGATAAGTGAAATAACTTTATCGAATTACGTCCCTTTACACACACGCATGCTCCACACTCTGCTTGTAATTCTTGGAGCAAACGCAAAATCCACACTTCGCAGTTACTACTGAAAATGGGGCCCGGTCTGAAATTTCGTCAGAAGGCAAATTTTGCCTCGGGAATCTTGAATATGCAATAAAAAAAGTGAGGTCCGGGGATCGGACCCCACTTCAAAATTGGATCCCCATTTCAATGCAGTGTTTTAGGCCCTGGACCCCCAAGTCGTGCTTATACAACCACACACACACACACACACACACACACATGTCATTTATTAAGTAATGAGACAGCCTTTGGAATAAAACTGTTTTTCATTCTGAGAGTTCTGACCCTTGGTGTTTGGTAGCGCCTTCCAGAAGGCAGGAGCTGGAAGTGGTGCGCAAGCACATGAGTGCTATCCAGAACAAAGCAAATAGCTTTCCGCACAACACGTCTTTCATACAACACCTGCAGACTCTCTTGTTTCACTCCCACAACCCTCCCACAGACGTTCACTACTCGATCCAGAATACGTTTGTTTTTTACACACAAACTTCCATACCAGCAGATAAAAGAAAAGGTAAGAACGGACTCAATAAAAGAAGAGTAAAAGGTCTGAAGGATGCGGCTACTGACTTGGAGATTTCGAAGTTTTTGAAGGCAGTAAATTCTAGACTGACATTTTTTGTGTATGGCCTGGGTGTTTGCAGTGAAGTTCAGTTTCTCGTCAATGATGGTTCCCAGGTATTTGTATTGGGTGACTCTCTCGACTGTAACACCATCAATGACAAGGTCTGGAATGAGAGTGTTGTTTTTACGAAAGTCAATGACCAGTTCCTTAGTTTTCTTGACATTTAAGTCCAGATAGTTATGTTTGCACCAGGAGCTGAACCTATCAACTGCAGAGAAATACACAGCATTTGAATTGGACAGGTCCACAAGGGCAGAGTCATCCGAGTACTTTATGACCGGTGAGGCATCAGTTCCTCTGCAGTCGTTTGTGTAGAGCGTGAAAAGTACCGGAGAAAGAACCGTACCCTGAGGAGCTCCTGTGGACGTTTGTTTGAGAGATGAGACAGCAGAGTGAAAGCGGACAACCTGAGATCTGGACACAAGGAAGTGAATGATCCACAGGACGAGTCTAGGAGGGACAGTGTAAGACAAAAGCTTCTGAGCCATGAGGTGTGGCTGTATGGTATTGAAAGCAGAAGAAAAGTCTATAAATAGAATGCGGACAAAGGAACCAGAGGTCTCTAAGTGATCATACGCATTGTGGAGAAGCGTCAGAGTAGCGTCGTCGGTACTACGATTGGGTTTGTATGCAAATTGAAGAGGATCAGTGAAAGGCTGAGTGTGACAAAGAAGACGAGAGAGAAGAATCCGTTCGAGACATTTCATAGCTATGGATGTCAGGGCAACAGGGCGATAGTCGTTGAGTTCTTTGGGTTTACTGTTTTTGGGCACGGGACAGATGATAGAGTGTTTCCATACACTAGGTACAACACAATCCCTGACTGACCACGAGAATAGCTGACTGAATACTAAGCACAACTGTGCAGCGCACCACTTCAAGGTCCTACCCCCTATACCATCAGGGCCAGTGGCCTTTCTCAGATTCAGTCTTTTAAACATGGACTCAACTGTGGCACCATCGATCTCAAAGTCAGCATCACCATCAACCACGTCTTGTTCTAAACGAGAAATAATATCATCAACGTCGTCTTTTGTGTCATCGCGTTCAAAACGGCAGTAGAATGAATTTAGTTCTTCTGACATTTTAATTCGGGTTTCAAAAGGAAGGTCACAGTTAGTTGACTTCAGCTTCGCTTGACCGGACAGAGTTTTCAACCCCTTCCATGCATCAGCCAGGTTACCACGCTCGAACTGTGATTCTACCTTTTCCTTATATTGCCGTTTAGCATCCTGAATTTCCTTTCTTAGTTTTGCTTGAACACGCCTGCGTTCAGCTTTATCATTAGTTTGAAATGCAATTTTCTTTTCGTTTAGCGTGGTTTTGAGTGACTTTGAGACCCAAGGTTTGTTATTTGGAAATATTTTTATAGTTTTGGTAGGGATGACAGTATCCTCGCAGAATTTAATATAGTCAGAAATAACATCAGCAGCTTCATTTACACCATCACTAGATTCCAAAAACATGTTCCAGTCAGTACAGTCAAAACATCCTTGTAACTGTTCAATGCTTTCAGAAGACCAAACTTTTACTGTTTTCTTTACAATGGGTTGTGATCTGATTTAATAAAATCAAACTTCCTTTTTGCGGACTTTGATTCCGTGGCAATTGGCACACAGAGCGTGCAACTTAATTGCCTCTATCACACCTCGTCGTCGTGTTATTATTATTACATTTGGACCTTGAATTTGGGATTAGGGTGGGGGGTTTCTCCGCCCATGCAAGCTCTACATAGAAACGATAAAACAAATTAAGATTAAAAACAACAACAACAACAACAACAACAACAACAACAACAACAACAACAACAACAACAACACAGCAGGAAAGACAAATGCAGATGCATGAGGAAAATATCAAGTCAATAATTACTAAACGATTAAGCATATTATATTAAGCAACATGTGAAAACACTAAAGTAGGGCTATAGTGACTGGTTGGTTCGCCGAAAGAAATATTTTTCGGCGCTTATGCTGCTTAGTTTGTTTTAAAATAATGTAATGTAAGCCTATTTATATTTTCCGTGTTATTATTAACGGGGGTGTCGGATAGCGCAGTGGTTGGAGCACTCGCTACTGTGTCGCAAGTTAAGCACCGTCCAGTGCGGTTAGCACTTGGATGGGTGACCCCAAAAACGTGAAGCGACAAATAACAACGCCCCCAGTTGACTCAACTGTGACTGAGTACCTACTCTCTTAAAGGTGGGGAAGGTAAAGCAGCGAGGGAGAGAGATGGGCATCACCCTCATTACGCTGGCCCAAGATAAGTGTGATCTCCAACATCACGCTCCCCTACGGCCACAAGGCTATGGGACTACCTTTACCTTTACCTTTTACCTATTATTAACGGAGCAAGTTGAACGTATTGCGAAAGCTAGAATGAATGGCTAACCGAAATTAGCTCTTAATAGAAACTGTTTAGTTTAATTATAATCATAATTCTTTTTTTTCTTTTTTTTCGTTGAACGTAATTTTACTGAAATAAATTCAATTGTTTAGTTTTGATTCATTTTATTCAAAACAGCTATTTGTTTGCATTATTTTTATTTATTTTATTACTTATTTTTATTTGTTTATTTATTTTTTTTTTTTAGATAATTATATTATGCATTTATATTTATGAATGTATTTAATTTATTTGATTTTAATATACTTTTGATTGGATTCACTTAACCAAACGCAATATTAATGCGTGAAGACTAGAAACGTTCACGAAAATAAATGCATCAAGTACTGCACTAAATTATGCAAATGTAGCGTGTGCAGCGAGAGTGATCAAGAGGAGGTGCGTTGAGTTCTCTCTCCTACTCTACGACCAATACAAAGGCGGGGTTGACGCACACGTGACTGGAGGTACGCGCGTTTACACGCTCGCACGTGCAAGCCTGGGAGGGGTCTTGTGTGGGAACGGCCCGGACCTTTCATTCCGTGAGAACGATCTCTTTCCCTGTTCCCTGGGATGGGATTGGTTCCCAAGGCTCTCAGCCTTTGAAAAAAAAAAAAAAGACAACAACCCACGGAGGAGGGGTTTTAGCCATCATCGACAGAAAGACCCCAATTATCCGGCTTTTTCTTTCTTCATTCGGTTTTACTATTATAGAACAAGATAACTATGCAGACATATCAGAGGTAATACAATAAAACAAAACAAAATAAAAACTATGAACAAAAATGTAAAATACAAAAAGGACTATTTAAAAAATCAAATCCAGCAAGTATTATAAAAGTACTAAGCGTAAAAAAAACCGCTTCAAAATTCGGAGTTTTTCTTTTAATCTTTCTTTCAAACTTTGTACACTAGATAGCATGATCATAAAAGTTTACCACAGTACTAAGCTGAAATCTGTCCAATAAACGTGCAGGGAGCTTAACGACTCATTCTGTCCCTATTATGACGCCACATCGCGAGTTTCCTACTATGTAGGCATTACACCTCAACGGATACAACAGGCCTAGAAACCCAGTGGCATAGAAAGACCCGAAGGAAAGCAGCCTCGCGCAAAGAACTTCAGGACTTCCGCGCCTGTATTAGGTATTCCAAAGGGCGGTAAGTCACACAGTGCTTTTAGCAGACGACAGTTTGATTGGTTAGACACGAAATTTAGATTCAAACTTCAAAACTATTAGACACTCACTCCCCCCTCCACCCAGTGGCGTAGCTATGGGAGAGGGAAGGGGGGGGGGGGTCCAAATTCGAAAGTCCCCCCGGACCCTCACTTCAGGGGGGGTGGGGGGGGGCGCCCAAAGGAGTGTCCGAAAAATATTTTATATTCAATATTAAATATTACGCCACCGCCATGTAATCTTGCTATTCACGTTGTTATATAAGTTAGTGACATTGTTGCATGTATTCCACACAGATTAAGGATTTCAAAATTACGTATATCAACACGCGTGTAAAAACTGGTAAAAAGTTTGCTAAAAACTGTCAATACATAACTCCGGTTTTTGTAAAACACGTTATCTTGACGGCATTTTATCGGTATCTTCTATTTTATGTCCATGCTATAATCCATCTGTCCATAGCCATAAATAGAAGGGTAATAGTTCGTATATTTATGTCTATTCGTCTGACGAAATGTCATAATCATGGCGGCTGAAACAAGTATATATGACGCAAGAAAGACTTAGCAGCATGGCTTTAATATCAGTGGAGTCGAAAATACTAGACAGCATTGATTTAGATGATGTTATAGATGCCTTTGCTGCACAGAAAGCACGACGTGAGGCGATATGAATTGAGATTTGTCACTTCTGCATTATCTCGCCAATAAACAACGGTATTATTCATTAAAAGAGTCTTAATGATTTTTTTTGTTCATTTTACTGATATACTGTGCCAATTTGAATTTAGACTTATATATTTATTAATATTCAATTTAAAATAAAATTTAGCCATCATCGACAGAAAGACCCCAATTATCCGGCTTTTTCTTTCTTCATTCGGTTTTACTATTATAGAACAAGATAACTATGCGGACATATCAGAGGTAATACAATAAAACAAAACAAAATAAAAATAATAATTTACTATTATAGAACAAGATAACTATGCAGACATATCAGAGGTAATACAATAAAACAAAACAAAATAAAAACTATGAACAAAAATGTAAAATACAAAAAGGACTATTTAAAAAATCAAATCCAGCAAGTATTATAAAAGTACTAAGCGTAAAAAAAAACCGCTTCAAAATTCGGAGTTTTTCTTTTAATCTTTCTTTCAAACTTTGTACACTAGATAGCATGATCATAAAAGTTTACCACAGTACTAAGCTGAAATCTGTCCAATAAACGTGCAGGGAGCTTAACGACTCATTCTGTCCCTATTATGACGTCACATCGCGAGTTTCCTACTATGTAGGCATTACACCTCAACGAATACAACAGGCCTAGAAACCCAGTGGCATAGAAAGTCATTCGGTGAGCGATCGCCGAGCAGTCAGCATCGTTTTTGTGTGTGCTCTGACTATTATGATTTGTATTCAGTGTTCACGACTAAACGTGCTACCTTTGCGATATACAGCTATATCTACATCTACAGCTACATCTTTTGTGCTATATAGTTGTTTTATTCAGTTGTTTTATCATAGGTTTTTATAGTAGTGGGAAAACGAGGATTTACTTTGTTGTCTCTCGGCCGTCATGGCCGACTCCCGCATTACCGAATTTCAACCTATAAACGTAAGCGTCGTCATCGACCATTTCGATGGTTCAGTGGTTGAGGCAGATGAAAGGAATAAATTGAAAAGAAAACTTCCAGATGGTGAACAGGACGATGATATTCTCGACGAAGGCAAATGTAAACAGCAGAGGGTGGAGTCGGATAGTCCATTCTCTCAGTCAGTCAGTCAATCAGAGACGAACACTGTATGCCTAAATACTCAGTCTCACTGTTTATCTGTGTGGGACACGTTGGATGAGAGAGCTACAGACGACAATGGTGATGTGAATGACGTGACTATAGCGGAAGAAGATGCAGTAGGGAGTGATGTTGTGCGAGCTGCCTATGCATCGCGCTCAGTGAAGAGACCAAAACTTGTGGTGATGAAAAATTCCAGTCATTACGGCACAGACGCACAAGAAGCTTTGGCGAACGACATCAGCGGTGCGGGCGAGGAAGAGTGGGAGATGGTGCCAAATCGCAACAAGCAACGCAGTAAGCAAAGACATGTCCCTAAACAACCAGAGCCGGAGTTGGCTGAGTTCCCTGTCATCTTGGAAGATGTGGGCAGTAACAGTGACCCCCGCTTTATCAACTACGGTCAGTTCACTATGAAACTTTTTCAGATAGCGGGGATTGCCCCGATACGGCGTCAGAGGCGGCTGGCTTCTGGGAAATGGATTATACACTGCCAGACAAAAGAATCTCAAGCCAAGCTGGCTAAAACACAAAATCTGGGTGGCGTTAAAGTGAAATGTTTCATCCCCACCCACAGGACGATTGGAGTCATCAGACCTGTACCCCTGTCAGTAACCATGGACATGATTCAGAAAGATGACCCCTCCCGCATAATACAAGCGACGCGACTTAAGCTGAGTGATGGTGGTGATAGCAGAGCCGTCAAGGTGGTGTTCAACACGAAAACTTTACCTGAGGAGGTACGGATTGGCAACGAGTTGATGTGCGTGACACCGTACGTTGAACCCGTCCTGCGCTGCACCAAATGTCAACGTTACGGCCATAAAAAGACAACATGTACGTCGAAAAGAGCAATCTGTCCACGCTGTGGAAAGGAGGCTCATGACCCAAAGAACCACGATCGAAACAAAACAATGTGTCCCGTAGCAAACAGTGATATGTTCTGTGTAAATTGCAAGTCATCTGGTCACTCTTCGGCCTGGAAGGGCTGTCCGTCACTGAAGCTGCATCAGAAAGCGCATATAGAATCCTCGCGACACGGAGTCCCCGTAGGACTGGCATTACACAGACTGGCAACGGCCACGTCTGTACCAAAAGAATCAACAGACCCAAATATACCCAAAGACCAGACGTTTTGTTACAGAGAGGCTCCACAGGTTGTCCCTGCGAGATGGACGCAACTATCACGTCCTGTGCCAAGGACACGAACCATAAAGTCATTCGCTGAAGTGACCAGCGGGTCAGTGGCAAATACAGCGGTGACATCAGGCAAAGGATTATCCCAGACAACCGCCGGAGAAGGTGAACACATGGAATCAAGATCGTCATATGGGAGTGAAGGTCAGGCGACCGCTGGCGTCACAGCAGCAGTCCCAATGTCTGCGGCAATCAGACATGGGGACGCCACACAGCAAAAGAGTGGGGAAAAACAATCAGTTACACTTCAAGCACTGGAGAAGACTGGTATGACTGAAATGATGTCTAAACTGGACCAGATAGTCCACACGTTTAACGCCAGACTAGAAATGATGGAGAAAATCTTGCGATCACAGAACGAAGAAACACAAGCCAAAGTTTCTGCTCTTACGGTTCGTGTCCAAGAGATGCAAGAAGAGAGGCGTGCTCAATTGAAAATAGTGAAAGACGTTGTTGAACAAAATAAAAACAAAGCACACGACGGCATCACGACAATTGGATTCCGGGTAGTGGAGGCACTCAGGAAAACAGCACTTGGCGACACCAGGGCGTTCATGGAGGTTCTGTTCCAAATGGCGCCAAAAGAAGTGACACAGAACTTTCAATGCCCTCCACAGATGACAGAGGATTTACAAATAGCAGTCAGAAACGTTATTGGACCGACGCCCGAAGAACAAGATGGTTGAATTTAGCGTTGCTCTGTTGGTGCTGCTCTTTTCTCTCAACGCAATTGCAGCTACATCAGTCTGGAATATGCCTTGCAGTGACCCTAACTCACCAATCAATACCACAAATCACCACCGTACAGTGACTGTACTACAGTGGAACTGCAGGAACATCCGCACAAACCTGGACAATTTAAGCAGTACCTACATAGTTTTGCGTGCACACCCTCTGTTTTGTGCCTTCAGTCCCTTAGTGTGAGCAGAGTGGATCTGCCGGTCATCGATGGATATTACTATCCACCCTTCTATAGTGTCGGGGGTGACAAAGTTAAAACTGCGACGTATGTCATAAAAACAATGCAGGCCTCCCCACTTCGTCCTCCAGTAAACAGTTTTGCAGATGCGTGTGAGATCATCCTAACGAACAGCGACACACTGAAGATCGCCAATGTCTACTTCCCTACAGGATGCAAGCCAGGGGACACAGAGTGGCTGACCACGCTAGACAAATCACATTGGTTAGTGCTTGGCGATTTCAATGCCCATCACACACTGTGGGAAGGCCCAGACTCAAGTGTCACAAGCGCTGGCACTCTTTTGGCGGACCACATCATGCAAAGCGATCTGTGCGTTCTGAACGATGGCTCGCCCACCAGATTTCCAGACCACAGTGGACAGAAGCCTACAGCAATTGACATAGCCCTGGCCAGTGCAGACCTATGCACAAATGTAAACTGGTATGTTCACGACGATCTCCTGGGTTCTGACCACTGTCCTATAGTATTGACAATAAACGATATGTCGTATCAGAATCACACAAGCAGTGGTAACAAGTACAAATATGAAAAGGCAGACTGGTATAGCTTTGAAAAGCTATTGGAGAATGCTGAATACATCGTTGGAGAGGCTGACACAATAGACGAGCATTATGAAAGATTAAGAAGTACAATCATAAAAGCAGCCGATCTTTCTATCCCAAAATCAAGAACCTCCACAAAGACTAAGCACCCACCCAACCCTTGGTGGGACGAGGAGTGCAACGCTGCCGTTCGGAGTAAGCGCAGAGCCTTTAATAAATACAAGAGAAATCAAACGGAAGAACATTACAAGGAAGTCAAAGCAAGCAGAATAAACTGTAAGAAAATCATAGCTGAAGCAAAGCGTAGACACTGGAAAAGTTATATCAGTGAGAACATTAACCACTACACAGACTGCAAAACCCTGTGGCAGAAAGTTAAAAACATTAAACAGCGATACTGCCCAGCTGAAAGGCCTCTGTGTGTTGACGGCACTAAAACCAAATCTGACGCAGAAAAGGCAGAAGTTATGGCCTGCGTGTTCGCCCAGGCTAGCCAGACTGATTCCTTGGCCCCAGAGCTACAAAATTATCGTAAGACTGAAGAAATTAAATACGTCGACCCGGCTCCTGCCGACGACTTGCCTTTCAACCGAGATTTCACCATGCTGGAGCTTGAACAAAGCATTCAGTACGTGAAGAATGTAAATAAGGCCACAGGACTGGACCCAATATCATATAGAATGATCGTTCACTTTCCACCTAAAATGCGCCAAGCACTGCTGGGGTTGTACAGCCGATGCTGGGATAGCGGTACTCTACCTTCAGCTTGGAAACAGGCTACAGTGATCGCAGTCCTAAAGCAGGGAAAACCGCTTTCTGATCCGCGGAGCTATCGCCCTATATCACTCACACCTCACTTGGGCAAAATATATGAACGACTCATCAAATCACGTCTGGATTTCTATTTGGAGAAAAATAATATTATTCCCTCCACTCAAGCGGGCTTCAGGCGAGGTCGTGGTTGTGTGGATCACATAGTCAAACTGACGTCACACGTAAAGCGATCCCTTGCCAAGAACAAAACCACCATGGCGGCATTTTACGACGTACGTCGAGCGTACGACGCAGTTTGGCACGCTAGGCTGCTACACAAAATGGCCAATATAGGAATCAGCGGAAGACTGTATAATTTTTGCAAAGCGTTCCTTGGGGACCGTTCTTTCAAGGTCCGAGTGGGTTCTGCTGTGTCAGGCTCAAAGAGAACAGACATGGGGATTCCGCAAGGCAGCGTAGTGGCGCCGACAATGTTCGCCATCATGCTGCATGATATTGAGACGATACCACTCAAAAACGCAAAGTCATTATTGTACGCAGATGATCTGACCTTGTGGACAAACGAAAATTTCAGAAACTTGAAGTCCCAGTATGTGACCAGAGTTATCAGATATCGCTTTCAAGAGAATGTAGATATGATTGAAAGCTACATGCGAAAGAATGGCTTTGAACTAGCAGCCGACAAAACGGTCTTCATGGTGTTCAACAGAAGCAGATTCGACAGGCGCGATCTTTTCATTAACATTAACAATTGTACGATTTTCCCGTCAGTACAGGTGAAGTTCTTGGGGGTTGTTATTGATGAAAAGCTGACATGGAACAATCACATCAAACACCTTGTCACAAAAACAAATGCAGTGTGGAATTTGTTGAAAATCCTGAAAAACACAGAAGGTGCAAACCACAAACAGAACATTGTACATATCATTGGCGCTTTGGTGCGGAGTCGATTGTCGTATGGTCAGGAGGCTTTCTTCTCCGCCAGTGTTTCTACTCTGGCCAAACTGCAAATAAAAGAATGTAAATTCTTGAGATATGCCTTAGACGTTCCAAATAACACCCCACAGGAAGTCATTTATAGAGAAGTCGGCTGGTTACCTCTGGAAATAAATAGAAAACTCATGGTCAGTCAGTACGTTATAAGGGCAAACACGGTCTTAAACTCCACTTCTGAGGAGCTTGACATCAGTTTTGACAACAGGCTTGACCCTGTAAATGCCAAGAGAAAACGGACTCCTAGAATCGACGCAAGGACAGAATCTATATCCAATTACACAGATGAAATCTGTAAAAAGGCGAATGTAAGCAGAAACCAAATTGTTCAAGTACCCACATATCCTTTTCCGCCTTGGCTGATGGAACGTGCCAGCATCAGCTGCGACCTAGAGCCCTGTGGATTGTCCAAACATCAGCATCAGTTATTGTTAAGTAATATAGCAAAAACAAGAATAAACTCTGAATTTGGCTCCGCCCTCCAGATATATACGGATGGGTCTAAACTTGATAACGGCCATGTTGGGTGTGGTTTCTATATACCCGTGCTAAACGTGACAAAACAGTACCGTCTAAATGATAGTATATCAATATACTCTGCAGAACTGTACGCCATCCTTATGGCAATAACTTACGTTACGGATCTACCTCATAGCATACCAAATGTTGTAATTCTGTCAGATTCTAAGTCTGCCCTCCAAGCCCTGCAGAGGCCGACGTCAAACAGGAAAAACGTTACAATCGACATACACACGTTAATCCATCAGCTGTTCCTCAGGGGCTGTAGGGTCCATATGCAGTGGATCCCGAGTCACGCCAACATTGGTGGAAACGACAAGGCAGACGAGGCGGCCAAGCAGGGAGCCAGCTTACCTTCGGTTACCACAAACATTGGTCTCACAGTCAGTGAAGCCACAGCAAGGTTAAAGAGAGCAGCCACGGAACTATGGGGTGAACAATACAGAAAGCTGGCTGCGGCGAGGGACTGGATTGAACCGGACATCAGCAGCAAAGGAACCTTTCCCAACCTCCCACGGGAACTACTACCACTGTTTTATCGTCTCAGAGCAAAAACCTACAAGACACGTTTTATCCGACATACATGTACATGCAGTCAACCATTGGACTATTCCCACATCATGAAATGTGACGCTCTAGTTGGGCCAAGGACGTCAGTGTATAGGCTGGCCCGAAACCATGATATAGAAATAAATAGACGTTCTCTCATTGTGAGGCATCCAAAGCTGGGCTGGAGATTGGTCGTCGCCTTCTTGAGGGGAGGTTTTCGAGAGCAGCATTGGTGTTTTAGTGTAGGGCTGTTGGCGGAGGGACAAGTGTGTGGAAGAGGGTTGGGATATTCAGTGATACACTCTTTTGCCATGTTAAATTATACATTCATTTTCTTCGGATCAGCAAAGAAAACATTGGCCTCCTTTCAGTGAAAACAGTTCGGTGCCACGAGGGGAAGGAGAAGGGGTGGGTGGAGTGGGGGAGAGGGGGAGGGGATGAGGAGAGAGGTTGATGACGGAGCCAGGAACGTGAGATAGTCGGGTGTGTGTGAAGATGAAACATCAGCGTGCAGTCGCACAAGACTCAGACTTTTAATTTTTAAATTGTCATTGCTATTTTATTGAAGTATCTACTTTTCTTTTTATGTTTATCTTTTTTATAAATGTATATTGTTATGAGGTCTTAAGCAAGTTATACTGCCCTTTCTAAATAAGTTCTTTTCCCGTGCTTGGAGTTTTAATATAAATAAATAAAATAATTTGCTTATATACACGTACATTATTTAACCTAAAATGTGTGTCCAGAGAAATGAGTAATTAGAAATAACAGTCTTATCACTGTATTTGTGTCGTAAAGTTCATCTTTGGAAGGGGTGGGGGGTGGGGGGTAACCAGTACATTTATTTTTCTTTAGACCTGACTAAGTTGAAAAAAGATTATTTATTATTATTGTACAGTCCAGTATTATGTTTGTGGGCGACGTTGTCCTGTCTTTTCCGCGCTATCCGTGCTGTGGGATTGATGTTGCGGCGGCGCTTCCACTCCGATGACGGTGATGTTCATGGTTGACATACAAGTAGTACTATTGCTCGCCGCTTCAATAAATGAACTAATCTAGCTTATCTCTTATATTAAAAAAATGAAGTTTTTGTATGTATCAATGTGCTCGGGTAGTGTGTGTGTGTGTGTGTGTGTGTGTGTGTGTGTGTGTGTGTGTGGGTGGGTGGGTTTGTGTGTGTGCGGGTGTATGTGTGTGTGTGTGTTTAGTCGTACCATTTGTTGTCATAGAGTGTACAGTTTGTAGTTTGTAGTGTACAGTTTGTAGCTTATGTTTACGACCTTGTGGATTTTTATTGCATTGTATTGGTATAATTTACTCCTCCATTTGGTTTTGTACTGTGGTGATTTATGTCTTGCTCTGTCTCGTCACTATTTGTTTTATAAGGTTGTTGCTGTTATTATTATTATTATTATTATTATTATTATTATTATTATTATTATTATTATTATTATTATTATTGTTGTTGTTGTTATTATCATTATTATTATTATTATTATTATAAATTATTATTATTATTATTATTATTATTATTATTGTTGTTATTGTTATTATTATTATTATTATTATTATTATTATTATTATTATTATTATTATTATTATTATTATTATTATTGTTATTATTATTATTATTATTATTATTATTATTATTATTATTATTATTATTATTATTATTGTTATTATTATTATTCTTGTTATTATTATTATTATTGTTATTATTAAATTATTGTTATATTAGGGCTATATTCGTATGTAAATGTATGTATTTGTATGTATACATTTGTAAATATGTTTTTAGATGTTTTTTCTGTATATAAATGTATTATATAATTATGCTATATTATTTTCTTCATTATGTTTACTTTAAATTCTTATTGCTTCTTAATATTTTCCTTTCTCTTGAGCGACTGCTCAACGATGGGTTTTTAAATGTAATTTTTCGCCATACTTTAATTGTTCTTGATTCTTTGGGTAGTATGTATATTGTGTGGGTGTGGGTCTATTAGTGTGTGTGAGAGGGTGTTAAATTTTTATTTATCTTTTTAAAATTGTTTTACAATGTGAGCCTTGTGGCCATTTCACTGCCTAAATGGCCATTCTACTTTGTGTAGGGCCCTGGCAGTCTAAATATTGAAATAAATACATACAAATGCATAGAAAGACCCGAAGGAAAGCAGCCTCGCGCAAAGAACTTCAGGACTTCCGCGCCTGTATTAGGTATTCCAAAGGCTGGAAAGGCCTAGGTGAAACAACGACTGACAAAGGCCACAAGCTCTATTTCAGCGGTAGAGATGACAGGCACGAACACGGCGTTGGATTCTTGGTCCACAAGAACATTCTAGCCACTGTCATGGGTTGCCGCCCAGTCTCCAGTAGACTCATTACCATCCGTCTGAGAGCAACCCCTTTCAACATTACCATCATCCAGGCCTATGCCCCAACATCAGACTGTGAAGACAGCGAAGTGGAGGATTTTTATGAAAATATACAGGCGGTCCTTGACCAAGTGCCGAAGAAGGACATAGTCATAGTGCAAGGCGACTGGAATGCCAAGGTTGGCCAAGATGCGCACCACAACTGGGGAGACACATGTGGACCCCACTGCAACAACGAGACAAATGACAGGGGTCTGAGGCTATTGGAGTTTGCCAGATACAACAATCTGGTACTGGCAAACACGCTTGGTCTCCACAAAAAATCCAGACGATTGGACATGGCACAGTCCCGGCGGGGAACATCACAACCAGATCGACTACATCATGGTCAAGAAACGCTTCAGATCAAGCATCAACATTGGCAGGACACGCACTTTTCCAGGAGCAGACATTGGAAGTGACCACGATCTCGTGATGATGTCTTTCCGGCTCCATTTGAAGAGAGTAAATACAGCAAAGTGCACTAGGCTGAAGTTCGACCTGGACAAACTGCAAGACCCGGAGGTGGCAAAAATATTTCAGGCCACAATTGGAGGGAAATTTGCACCACTGCTTATTTTGGGGGCAGGCGAAGTAGATGTCAACACCATGACCAATACCTTCAATTCAGCTGTAACAGATGCCGCCACTGAGATCCTTGGCAAGCATCGACCAAAGAAGAAGCCGTGGATCACACCTGAACTTTTGGATCTGTGTGATAAACGAAGAGAGTTAAAAAAGAAAAAGAACACCTCACAGGGAGCTGATGTCTACCGAAAAATCAACAGTGACATATCCGAAAAGGCATGCGCACAGCAAAGGAGAACTGGATAGAAGATCAATGCCAGGAAATAGAGAACAATCTGAACAAGAACAACAGCAAGAAGGCCTACCAGACTGTGAAGCGGCTGACAAGTGTTAAACAGCCCAAAGTCTCCACTATCCAAAGCAAGTCTGGCATATGCCTTACAGAAGAACAAGAAGTCTTGGACAGATGGACAGAGTACTGCTCTGACCTTTACAACCATACACCAAATGGAGACCCATCAGTTCTAGCATGTCCCGAGAGCAAAGAAGAAGAAGAAATCCTCCCAATTCTCCGGGAAGAAGTTGAGGCAGCAGTGCAATCGCTAAAGAAAGGGAAGTCAGCGGGAGTGGACAACATACCAGCGGAACTGCTACAAGCAGGAGGAGAAGCGATGACTGATGCTCTCACCATTATCTGTAACAAGATCTGGCAGAGTGGGGAATGGCCTACACCATGGACCCAGTCGCTTGTCACCGCTCTTCCCAAAAAAGGTAACCTTCAGGAGTGTGAAAATTACCGCACCATCAGCCTCATCAGCCATCCCAGCAAAGTCCTCCTGAAAATAATACTCAACAGGTTGAAACCACAAGCTGAACAAATCATAGCTGAAGAACAAGCAGGATTCATGGCAGGGCGAAGTACCACTGAACAGATTTTCAACCTCAGAATAATCTGTGAGAAATACCTACAGCACCAACAACATCTATATCATGTGTTCATAGACTTCAAGAAGGCATTTGACCGAGTCTGGCATGCAGCTCTATGGGCAACCATGAAAGTGTACAACATCAGCCCTAAAATTATAGAAGTCATCAAAAGCCTGTATGACAAGGCTACCAGTGCAGTCCTCCATAACAGCGTCATCGGGAACTGGTTCAGAACAACAATCGGTGTGCGTCAAGGATGCCTACTCTCTCCAACACTCTTCAACATCTTCCTAGAGCGCATCATGTCAGATGCTCTTGCAGATCATGAAGGCACAGTCAGCATAGGGGGCAGAGCAATCTCCAATCTTCGTTTTGCGGATGATATTGATGGATTGGCTGGAGAGGAACAAGAACTTGAACAGCTTGTACAGAGGCTTGACACCACCTCCAGAGCTTATGGAATGGAAATAAGTGCAGAGAAGACCAAAATGATGACCAACAACACCAATGGCATCAACACGGACATCAAAGTACAAGGCCAATCCCTCAACACAGTGCACAGCTTCAAATATTTAGGAGCCATTGTGTCAGACAATGGGTCTCGACAGGAAGTCCTCTCCAGGATCGCACAAACAACTGCTGCCCTGACAAGGTTGAAGCCCATTTGGAAAGACAGAACCATCAGTCTACATTCCAAAGTAAGACTGCTGCGCTCTCTGGTCATCTCCATCTTCCTATATGCTTGCGAAGCATGGACCCTCACAGCAGATCTCCAACGAAGAATACAAAGCATGGAGATGAGGTGCTACAGAAGACTTCTGTGCATTTCCTATACCCAACACATCACCAACGACGAAGTCCGACAGACCATCACACAAGCCATTGGACAACACGATGACCTGCTCACAGTGGTTAAGAAACGGAAACTCCGATGGTATGGCCACGTCACCAGATCATCAGGCCTTGCAAAGACCATTCTGCAAGGCACAGTGCAAGGAGGTAGAAGAAGGGGGAGACCGAAAAAGAGGTGGGAGGACAACATTCGAGAATGGACTGGTTTGACACTGAGCGAAGCCATGAGGGCTGCTGAGGACAGAGAAAGATGGAGTATGCTGGTTAAACGATCATCTGTGGTGCCCCTACGACCTTCGGGTTATGGGACAGGATAGGATAGGATAGGATAGGATTTATTAATTACATTATCTTATGTCATGGTGTCGAATGTCAAAATGCAGGGGCCCCCAAAGAGGCCAAGCCACCGGGCCCCCAAATCCTAGCCACGCCACTGCCTCCACCCACAAAACATATAAGACTATATAAGCAAATATAAATCTCTTAGCGTCATAGAGGGGCCGGGTAGCTCAGTTGGTAAGAGCGTCTTGCTAGTAACCGAAAGGTCGCTGGTTCGAATCCCGGATTGGTCAACGTGTGATCATATTATTTTCCCCTTTACCAACAACTGGCCCGCTGGTGTCAGTATAAATCGGTCCAGTGGCCACCTATATGCGAAAGTGTCGTGTGACTATAATCTACAAACAACAACAACTTACCGTCAATCAGTCAATGGTAGGATGGGGTAGCTCAGTGGGTAGAGCGGCTTACTAGTAACAGAAAGATCCCTGGTTCCAATATCGGATTGGCCAAAGTGTGACTCTATTATTTACCCCTTAACACAAACTGGTTAGCTGGTGTCAGAATAATGTGACCAGAAGTCGCCTATACGCTCCGGTGTCGTGTAACTATAATCTACAATTAACCTTTTAGCGTCATTCAGAAATTTTTATGTTTTGGAAGAATTTGATCTCGACCTCAAAAACACTTTAATAATCGGAATATACATTATTATTTAACAAACGTCTTGTTTTGTTGTTTCCACTGTTATTTTCTCTCGTCATTTAACTATTCAAACCACAATGATCCAAACCTACGGTTCACAGGTACAGAGGTAGGTCTGAATGTGCGAATGCGAACCTAGTTCACTCCGTAAAATAAATCAATAAATAAATCAAAATGAAAAAAAAAATGTACTGTAATTCTTCATAAACCAATCTTTGCTTGCAGGTTGGCTCTCGGAAGAGTCCGCTGGACCTAAAGCAACAATCAATCAATCAATCAATCAATGCAGGTTGGCTACAGCTAGAAAACGTTTCTTCATAGTTCTGTATCAAAAGAGGAAAATGGCTATACAAGTTGTGTATGAATTATCGATCATTTAAGTGTGTAACAGGGAGCATGATTAGACCATCATGTAAAAAAAAGTATTTATCGGCTACAGATTTTTTGACAGGTCACACCTGCGTAAAGGGGTACTTACCGGTGTAGCTTTCAGCGACTAATCCTGTCACATTCATCAGCACAGACTGAAGGTGAGAACTGGGATTCAGTTCATATCCCCGTGAGTACACTCACGGCAATGTGAATGAATGAGCGAGGTGTAGGTCGCTAGCAGTTGGTGTCGGCCCCGGTCACGGTTCAGAGTGGGGGGGGGGAGGGTGGTGTGGGCTGCGATGTAGATAGCCTCCTCGACACCTTTCTGGAACCATCTCTGCTCCCTGTCCAGCACTCTGATGTTGTCGTTCTCTAGGTGGTGGCCATGTTCGAGGAGGTGTTCCCCGAACGGAGATGAGTGCTTGTGTTTAAAAAAAAAAAAATCCTCCACCATGCGCTCGATCATAATTTCGGGCTGCTTTCTCACGTCAGCCATAAGAGCAGCTCCACCCAGTACAAGGGAGGAATAAGATCTAGTGGTGCTGGGTGTATTGGGGAACAAATTTAACAGATATCAGGCTTATTCCAAACTGAGCTCGCGATCTAAAGTTTATTACGCACAGAACAAATTAAGATCAAAAGCGTTTAACTAATGATATTAAATTAAAAGTAGTAATACTTTTTTTTTAAAATATAAAAAGACACACGTTTAAGAATGTAAGAAAATGGCTAGCCATTCAAATGTATTCCCAGACACTCACATAATCAGCATTTTCAAAAGTGTTAATGTTGGTGGTGTTGTGACTCGGCTTTACCCTAAAGAAGCAAAAGAAAAACAATGATCCCAGTGATCTTGACCTTTGCGGCAGAGCAAATATAATGACAGGGAAGGCAGGCCACTAACCTAGGCAATGTTCCTATGAAGGTTGGTCTAAACCCGTTCAGTGGGGTGGGTCTTGAGATATGGCTTCTAACGGACCGACCGACCGACCGACATTTTCGCTCGTTCTGATTCTCGACTGTTTCAAAACATCTCCAGATAAGTCTGGAAATAAAAACAATATAGGCAAAATGGGACTCAAATATAGCTGCCATCTTTCTGACAGGGATCTCCAACATTTTAGGCTGAGCAGGAAATAGGCATGCTGGGGTCGCCGGCCTCTTGTGTGTAACTGCGGGCCAACTTTTAATCGGCTTTCACACGATAACGAACTAAACGGTTCCGTAAGGGGTATAATTCACTGCAGTGTTAATTGATTGACCTAATACTTTCTGGGGCTTGGGACTCTGTAATCTCGATTGCCGCTAACCACAACTTACTAATCACGGCCAATTGTAACCACAGCTGTGTAATCCCGAACGATCTCTTTGTTAACGCACTAATCACAAAGACAGTCCTCCTCTATCGAAATACAAGAAGAAGAGAGAGAAAAAAAAACCGACAACACTAGTTAGCAGGTCTGTAATTAACCAGTTCAAAGACGTAGTTACCTCACCGCGCTACTACCAGTTATGACAAAAGTAGCGTCACAATCGATACAAATGCACACAGAGAGAGAGAGAGAGAGAGAGAGAGAGAGAGAGAGAGAGAGAGAGAGAGATAAAGGGGGAGGGGAGAGAGGGAGAGAGAGAGATTGATTGATTAATTATTTTATTCACATATGACCCGATGAAGAAATCCATATTTCAATTAAAATTTTAAAAAAAAAAAAGAAACTCAGCAACTCCTCCATTTTGATTCGGCTGAGGACCCCCTCACTCCACCCACCTAATTAAAAAAAAAATTATGTAAAAAAAGAAGAAAAAAAAAAGAAAAGTAAGAAAGTGACTTTCAGTTTCAAACCTTGTACAAAGTTCTAAAGCTTATGATGACGTCAAACTAGTTCATCCAGATTTTTACTAAAGTTGAGACCAGCCACGTGCACCTAAAATTGTGGAGTTTTTTTTTTTCACGTCCATATTCAGAGTTTAACAATTCAAATATTGTTCTCAATCTTGATAGACAGTAGATGAAGCAGAAATAGAACAAGATAACAACAACCCAAAAGTTGTTGTAGAAGATAACAGCAGCAGCAGCAGCAACAACAACAACAACAACAACAACAACAACAACAACAACAACAACAAACAACAACACAAAAATTCCTGATCCACTAGTATTCGGAAGCATTAACCTTGTTTTTTTTTCCTTTTTTTTCTACGTTATAATATGTCATTCGTGAAAGTCTTTTCCACGAAAAGGTGACGCTGTTTGGGTTTAAACATGTACAGGTTTTTCTGATTATTCATCTTCGATTTTCTCATTGCTGCACTGTCAGCTCCTCTAATTTTGTGCATCGCAGAGAGAGTATTTCAAATCTCAGCTGCTCAGGTATACGCTGATAAAAACTGTTTTCCGCCATTAAACAATAATCATGTGTCATTGCTTTCTGAGATGGTGTCAAGCCTCTGCATCAGCTGTTCAAGTTCTTGTTCCTCTCCAGCCAATCAATCAATGCCATCCGCAAAACGAAGGTTGGAGGTTGCTCTACCCCTTATGCTGACTGTGCCTTTGTGATCCTCGACTTCACTGTCATCAGTCTAATGTTGGGGCATAGGCCTCAGCGGCGGATCTTTCCATTGTTGAGGGGGTGTGCACAGCTAATGCGAAGTGGCGTAGCCACAAGCGCGAGCCTGCGAAGCAGGCGAGTGTACTAGGGGTGTCCGGGGGCATGGCCCCCCGGAAAAATTTGAAAATAATGGTTAAAATCTGTGCAATCTGGTGCATTTTGGGCATTATTTTAAGGACTGAAAATAGTATTGTTTTGTGCTAAAAGTCCTCTTTTAGTCCCCCCCCCCCCACACACACACAAACACCCCTCTGCAAACTCTGATGATAAAATTTACAATAGCAGAACATCTTGCATAAAGGCTTATACAAAGACAGATAAAGTTACTGCAAATAAAACAAGAAATAGCCACTCACATCAGTTTTATTCAAAACTGACCTGATGCATGTGCAAGTTTGGTCACAAAAAAAAAAACAACAAAAAAAAAAAAAAAACTGGAGCACTAAAGATTAGAGGTGCACACGCACTACAGATTATGGTCATAACGAGGTAAGTTTCTACAGAAACCAGTTCAGTGTCTTTCACAGAAAAGGTGCAGATAGTGCTTAGAAATAAAACTGGATTTTTTTGCCAAAAACAGCTAGGCCCTCCCAAAGACCCACGGAAGAAACTCAAGAAATATAAAAACCAACATACCTTCAAAAAAGCAGCTCAGCTTACACGATCCTTTGGCTTCAGATGCTTTTAGAAGCCTTTTCCTTGGCATTATTTTAAATAAATGTGCAAATTAAGCGGGATCTGAAGAGGTCAGGTAGAAGAACTGCCAGCCAACGAGCTTTTTCCGGTGACCTCCGGGTATAGACCATGTTTACACAATAGGTCCAATGGCGATCGAGATCGCACGCATAAATAACCAATCAAAACCATTGAGAAAAAAAACAACAACAAAAAAACAACTTTTTGCACCAAGGGGGAAAAACGAAAAAAAAAAGAGCAGCAACTGTTTGTCTTCAACTTCCCTTCATGGATAAAAATTTTATATTGCAAGAAATACCTGTAGATCTAAACCTGATGAATAAAAAAAACAACACCTAATTTGGAGGTACATGAAACTGTGTGGTGAGTGAAAATTAGTAATTTTTTTCTCTTCTTTCTTCTCCTTTTCTCCCTCATTTTCTTTTCTTTTTTTTTTTTTTTTTGACCGCCAGGGGGGTGTGCACGTGCACAAGAACAAGATCCGCCCCTGGGCCTAGACGAGGGTGATGTTGAAAGGGGCTGCTCTCTGACGGATGGTAATGAGTCTGCTGGAGACTGGGCGGCAACCCATGACAGTGACAAGAATGTTTTTGTGGACCAAGAATTCAGCGCCGTGTTCGTGCCTGTCATCTCTACCGCTGAAATAAAGCTTGTGGCCTTTGTCAGTCGTTGTTTCTCCTAGGCCTTCCCAGCGCCGTTCGCTGATAAGCTTACCTAAAATGTTCCATCGATAGTGGTCCAGCTCGTGGGCCAGTTCTTCTCATTTTCCCTCTGCAGTTAGGGTCCCGACATTCCAGGTTTCTATGACGATGTTGTCTCTCGTGCGGATCTTGCTAAGTTGTCCATTAGTAACACACTTATCACCTCCGACCAGGTACTCATACACATAGCCGAGCTGAAAGTCAGCATTTTAGGCCTACACGTCTTCATTTTTGTGGCGCTGTTGTGACAGGCCTTTATACTAAAGGTTAAAAAAGAAAAAAGTTAGCATGAAATAAGGGCCACTATCTGCACATACACACACACACACACACACACACACACACACACACACACACACACACACACACAACAACCACACACACACATAATCACCAGCGCGCACATAGGCCTACACACATACACACACAGATATTACCTTTTTCTCCGTTGGGGAAACGCTCACTGTGAATCTGAAAAGGAATATGTGAATGGCTGAAATTTGTGATTGTGGGGCCTTTTCACTGAAGTTCAAGTAGTTGGCTAAATGAAGCCGCTTATGTCAGATACGTCAGTGGTGAATCAAACCTGAAACTTCAGAGCTTTCCGGCTAATCCATTTCATCGTTATTCTAACTACACGACAGGAAAACTAAAAGTACGCTAGCAAGTGTCAATGCTTGCGCTTTCTTGATTGAACGCAACCATTCTCAGTGTCCGTCGATTTCTGTGTCTGTCTCTCTCTTTCTCCAAGGTTGTTCCAGTCTACACTTATTTCAAAGAAGAGAGGAGGAAGAGGAGGAAGAAGAAGAAGAAGAACAAGTACAAGAACAAGAAGAAGAACTTGAGGAAGAAGAACAACAAAACAAGAAGAAGAACAAGAGGAGGAAGAAGAAGAAGAAGAAGAAGAAGAAGAAGAAGAAGAAGAAGAAGAAGAAGAAGAAGATAACGTTTTTTTTTCAAAGGTAAAGAAAGAAAGATATTTCTCTTATATAGCGCACTTACAAGCTCAGAGAGCTTCTCAAAGCGCTGGCCACTACTATCCAGCAATCACAAAATAGTTTGCTGAAGTCAGGATTCGAACCCACGTCGCCCGAGACGCGCGTACACAAGTCGAGCGCTCTGACGACTGAGCTATCCCTGGTTAAAGGAGTGCACTTTTTTTTTAAAAAAACTTCCAGCACCAGTAACAATAATTAAGCAAATAAAGTTATAAAAATAAATATCTTAATCTAACACAAACAAGGAAGTTCATAAAATAATAATAATTACATGTACACATAAAAAAAAAGAAATATTTTTTTAAAATGTATCCCTGAGTAAGGTAACCAGACGACGTAGGAAGATCAGGAGGAAAAAGAGGAAGAATAAAAGAAAAACGAAGAAGACGTAAGCAATAAGACATTTTATTCGTCCAAGGGAATACATTGGAAAAATCGTTTCCGGCCAAGCACAGCACAAAGAATAGCTTAACAAAGAATGACAAGCGACAATTACTTTGAATATTAACAAGTTACGATGAAATTACAATGTCGACCACAACGGTGGCGACGACGACAATTTATAATGATGATGGTGTTCATATTAATGATGCTGACGACGGCGATGATGGTGATGTCAATGATAATGATAATAAACATCAAGACAATAATAAAGATGATTTTGATGATAAGCAATGAACACATCGATTATGTAAAACAGTTAAAACAAACACTTCACATTATAGATAATAAAAAATGATGATGAGAGGTGAAACTTAAAGAGAAAGAAAACATTGAAACATTATTTATATGATGGGATTTTGAGTGAGCTTCATTTCAGTGATGTTCAGTACATCAATGCGCAAAGTTATGGAGTGCCTGGGAATGTATGCGAGAGAGAGAGAGAGAGAGAGAGAGAGAGAGAGAGAGAGAGAGAGAGAGAGACAGAGAGAGAGAGAGAGAGAGAGAGAGAGAGAGAGAGAGAGAGAGAGAGAGAGAGAGAGAGAGAGAAGACAATGAAGAAGAAGACAACGAAGAAGAAGACAACGAAGAAGAAGACAACGAAGAAGAAAACGAAGAAGAAGAAGAAGAAGAAGAAGAAGAAGAAGAAGAAGAGAAGAAGAAGAAGAAGAAGAAGAAGAAGAAGCAGAAGAAGAAGAAGAAGAAGACAATGTAGAAGAAGAAGAAGACAATGTAGAAGAAGAAGAAGAAGAAGAAGAAGAAGAAGAAGAAGAAGAAGAAGAAGAAGAAGAAAGTGATGATGACGTTGATGATGATGATGACGATGTTGATGACGATGATGATGATGGTTAAATGAACTCTTGTAATGCAAAATAGTGGATGAAGAAGATGAGATGAATGTGGGGAAGAAGAAATTTGGTGGGGGTGAGGCAGGGTGATGGGTGTGGGAGGGGTATTAGTAGAGGATGGTACACAGCAACAGCATAAACATTAAAATAGTTGTAAACAAAATTTGTTTAAAACCTGATTTCTACAACAACAACAACAACAACAACAACTACAACTACAACAACTACAACTACTACTACTACTACTACTACTACTTACTACAATGCAATAACTCTTTATTACTATTGACAGTAAATATGTACGGCCACTTGTGTCACATTTAATGAAATAAAAGCGTGTTGAAAAAAAAAATTATACGCTTACAAATAATTGAGGCTTACATCAAAATCACATTATTTTCAGAGGTTAAATCATCTTTTCTTTGTCACACACACACACACACACGCGCGCGCTAACACACACACAAACACCCACACACACCAAGCACCTAATCATGGCGTAGTTTAGTATAAATGATTGAACACATAAGGGGATTGATTATACATGGCATTTAGAGCAGCAATATAGTTAGAGACTCTGCAGCAAAGGAAGGCCTTGGTCAGACTATTTGTTTGATAATTTATTTCGAAGGGTGATAGCTGTAGGAATGAAGGTAGCGCGGTATCGCTCGATTCTAGAGCGAACCCAGCGATACCGTCTCTCAGATGGAAGCAGTTCAAACAGAGAGGTCAATGGGTGGGTGAGGTCACTTTAATGGCCGTTGCCTTGCTGAGGGCTCTCTTGTGGAACAATTCCTCAAGAGGCTCCGGCTTCTTTCCAACCATATTGCTTCACGCATTTACAACTCCAGACAGTGAATGTTTGCTTTTTAACATTCGGTGTTTTATATAAACATTAAATGGCAGAAAAAGTCAAGGCTGATTCAATGAAGGCATGGTAGCACTGCTGCATGAACTTGCTAGAGACCATCAGTGATCTCATCTGATACAGCATACACATCCTTTGTTTACACGTTTTCTTGAATATAACCTCAGAATTTGAGAGAAAGGCAGTTTGTTATAATAATAATAATAATAATAATAACAACAACAACAACAACAACAACAACAACAACAACAACAACAACAACAACAACAACAACAACAGCCATTCAAGCAGTCTATTGCTGCTTAAGCTTACCAGATTACTAATATGAACTATAAGCGATAAACATGAGATAATAATGGTTTGGTGACTCCTAAAAGATTTGCTAAATCTATGGGTGTTTTCATCTTAACATTTAAACCAATCATAAAGTACACCTCCAATTTCAGCCCTCAGTTGTTCAGGCAGACGCTGATAAAAAGGGTTGTGCGCCATGTGACGGTAATCATGTGACTTCACTACCTCACAAAACCGGTCTTGTAGAGACGCGAAAAGGGGATACTTGTTGCAAAGGTACAGACACATGGCGGCTTCGTTCAGCGTAGGTCGATTTCGGCTCTGCAATAGTCTTTCCATATACTCCTTGCACTTGTCGAGAAGAAACGTCACTTGATATTCATCTGCCAGCATGGTCATATCCTCCAACGTGTCATCTGTCAAAAGCAAATGAAGAAATTAATAAATTAATGACTCAATCACTAAAACAAAAGAAAAAAAACACAATAACAACAACAACGACGACAAAAACAAAAATTAAAACACAATACCACACTCGAATGATTCCTCTGCGATGTATCGATTTCTTTTTATCTTTGCTAATGTTTAGTCATCTTCATCGGACATTTTCTCAAAGAGTCTTCTAGCTGAAATGTTCTCAGTTCTTGCGCATATATGTATTTTACTTTCTTTCTCGAGTCAATAAGGTCCGAATGTTTATTTCAAGCAGCGGACTCGTTACACTGATCAGTCAAAGAATCGTCTCCTCCAGAATTAACATGGTTTCGTCTGCAAGTATCGACTTGAAAGTTCGTTTGCTGAAATTAACGATACACACACAAAAAAGAATAGGGTAGGCTGGCTCAAGGGAGGTAAGCGACGACGTTGCTACGGAGAGAGAAAATCCCCCAGTTCAAACCCACTGAACTAAATAAATTTCTTTTAGATCAGTGGTTCAAACCACTTCCAGACTTCTTCCCTCAGTATGGACAACCCAGCCCAGAAATAATGGAGG
>CM072527.1:19023451-19179958 GCA_036898135.1 Oncomelania hupensis | reverse complement strand
TAAACAACGACTGACAAAGGCCACAAGCTCTATTTCAGCGGTAGAGATGACAGGCACGAACACGGCGTTGGATTCTTGGTCCACAAGAACATTCTAGCCACTGTCATGGGTTGCCGCCCAGTCTCCATAGACTCATTACCATCCGTCTGAGAGCAACCCCTTTCAACATTACCATCATCCAGGCCTATGCCCCAACATCAGACTATGAAGACAGCGAAGTGGAGGATTTTTATGAAAATATACAGGCGGTCCTTGACCAAGTGCCGAAGAAGGACATAGTCATAGTGCAAGGCGACTGGAATGCCAAGGTTGGCCAAGATGCGCACCACAACTGGGGAGACACATGTGGACCCCACTGCAACAACGAGACAAATGACAGGGGTCTGAGGCTATTGGAGTTTGCCAGATACAACAATCTGGTACTGGCAAACACGCTTGGTCTCCACAAAAAATCCAGACGATGGACATGGCACAGTCCCGGCGGGGAACATCACAACCAGATCGACTACATCATGGTCAAGAAACGCTTCAGATCAAGCATCAACATTGGCAGGACACGCACTTTTCCAGGAGCAGACATTGGAAGTGACCACGATCTCGTGATGATGTCTTTCCGGCTCCATTTGAAGAGAGTAAATACAGCAAAGTGCACTAGGCTGAAGTTCGACCTGGACAAACTGCAAGACCCGGAGGTGGCAAAAATATTTCAGGCCACAATTGGAGGGAAATTTGCACCACTGCTTATTTTGGGGGCAGGCGAAGTAGATGTCAACACCATGACCAATACCTTCAACTCAGCTGTAACAGATGCCGCCACTGAGATCCTTGGCAAGCACCGACCAAAGAAGAAGCCGTGGATCACACCTGAACTTTTGGATCTGTGTGATAAACGAAGAGAGTTAAAAAAGAAAAAGAACACCTCACAGGGAGCTGATGTCTACCGAAAAATCAACAATGACATCCGAAAAGGCATGCGCACAGCAAAGGAGAACTGGATAGAAGATCAATGCCAGGAAATAGAGAACAATCTGAACAAGAACAACAGCAAGAAGGCCTACCAGACTGTGAAGCGGCTGACAAGTGTTAAACAGCCCAAAGTCTCCACTATCCAAAGCAAGTCTGGCATATGCCTTACAGAAGAACAAGAAGTCTTGGACAGATGGACAGAGTACTGCTCTGACCTTTACAACCATACACCAAATGGAGACCCATCAGTTCTAGCATGTCCCGAGAGCAAAGAAGAAGAAGAAATCCTCCCAATTCTCCGGGAAGAAGTTGAGGCAGCAGTGCAATCGCTGAAGAAAGGGAAGTCAGCGGGAGTGGACAACATACCAGCGGAACTGCTACAAGCAGGAGGAGAAGCGATGACTGATGCTCTCACCATTATCTGTAACAAGATCTGGCAGAGTGGGGAATGGCCTACACCATGGACCCAGTCGCTTGTCATCACTCTTCCCAAAAAAGGTAACCTTCAGGAGTGTGAAAATTACCGCACCATCAGCCTCATCAGCCATCCCAGCAAGGTCCTCCTGAAAATAATACTCAACAGGTTGAAACCACAAGCTGAACAAATCATAGCTGAAGAACAAGCAGGATTCATGGCAGGGCGAAGTACCACTGAACAGATTTTCAACCTCAGAATAATCTGTGAGAAATACCTACAGCACCAACAACATCTATATCATGTGTTCATAGACTTCAAGAAGGCATTTGACCGAGTCTGGCATGCAGCTCTATGGGCAACCATGAAAGTGTACAACATCAGCCCTAAAATTATAGAAGTCATCAAAAGCCTGTATGACAAGGCTACCAGTGCAGTCCTCCATAACAGCGTCATCGGGAACTGGTTCAGAACAACAATCGGTGTGCGTCAAGGATGCCTACTCTCTCCAACACTCTTCAACATCTTCCTAGAGCGCATCATGTCAGATGCTCTTGCAGATCACGAAGGCACAGTCAGCATAGGGGGCAGAGCAATCTCCAATCTTCGTTTTGCGGATGATATTGATGGATTGGCTGGAGAGGAACAAGAACTTGAACAGCTTGTACAGAGGCTTGACACCACCTCCAGAGCTTATGGAATGGAAATAAGTGCAGAGAAGACCAAAATGATGACCAACAACACCAATGGCATCAACACGGACATCAAAGTACAAGGCCAATCCCTCAACACAGTGCACAGCTTCAAATATTTAGGAGCCATTGTGTCAGACAATGGGTCTCGACAGGAAGTCCTCTCCAGGATCGCACAAACAACTGCTGCCCTGACAAGGTTGAAGCCCATTTGGAAAGACAGAACCATCAGTCTACATTCCAAAGTAAGACTGCTGCGCTCTCTGGTCATCTCCATCTTCCTATATGCTTGCGAAGCATGGACCCTCACAGCAGATCTCCAACGAAGAATACAAAGCATGGAGATGAGGTGCTACAGAAGACTTCTGTGCATTTCCTATACCCAACACATCACCAACGACGAAGTCCGACAGACCATCACACAAGCCATTGGACAACACGATGACCTGCTCACAGTGGTGAAGAAACGGAAACTCCGATGGTATGGCCACGTCACCAGATCATCAGGCCTTGCAAAGACCATTCTGCAAGGCACAGTGCAAGGAGGTAGAAGAAGGGGGAGACCGAAAAAGAGGTGGGAGGACAACATTCGAGAATGGACTGGTTTGACACTGAGCGAAGCCATGAGGGCTGCTGAGGACAGAGAAAGATGGAGTATGCTGGTTAAACGATCATCTGTGGTGCCCCTACGACCTTCGGGTTATGGGACAGGATAGGATAGGATAGGATAGGATTTATTAATTACATTATCTTATGTCATGGTGTCGAATGTCAAAATGCAGGGGCCCCCCAAAGAGGCCAAGCCACCGGGCCCCCAAATCCTAGCCACGCCACTGCCTCCACCCACAAAACATATAAGACTATATAAGCAAATATAAATCTCTTAGCGTCATAGAGGGGCCGGGTAGCTCAGTTGGTAAGAGCGTCTTGCTAGTAACCGAAAGGTCGCTGGTTCGAATCCCGGATTGGTCAACGTGTGATCATATTATTTTCCCCTTTACCAACAACTGGCCCGCTGGTGTCAGTATAAATCGGTCCAGTGGCCACCTATATGCGAAAGTGTCGTGTGACTATAATCTACAAACAACAACAACTTACCGTCAATCAGTCAATGGTAGGATGGGGTAGCTCAGTGGGTAGAGCGGCTTACTAGTAACAGAAAGATCCCTGGTTCCAATATCGGATTGGCCAAAGTGTGACTCTATTATTTACCCCTTAACACAAACTGGTTAGCTGGTGTCAGAATAATGTGACCAGAAGTCGCCTATACGCTCCGGTGTCGTGTAACTATAATCTACAATTAACCTTTTAGCGTCATTCAGAAATTTTTATGTTTTGGAAGAATTTGATCTCGACCTCAAAAACACTTTAATAATCGGAATATTGACATTATTATTTAACAAACGTCTTGTTTTGTTGTTTCCACTGTTATTTCTCTCGTCATTTAACTATTCAAACCACAATGATCCAAACCTACGGTTTCACAGGTACAGAGGTAGGTCTGAATGTGCGAATGCGAACCTAGTTCACTCCGTAAAATAAATCAATAAATAAATCAAAATGAAAAAAAAAATGTACTGTAATTCTTCATAAACCAATCTTTGCTTGCAGGTTGGCTCTCGGAAGAGTCCGCTGGACCTAAAGCAACAATCAATCAATCAATCAATCAATGCAGGTTGGCTACAGCTAGAAAACGTTTCTTCATAGTTCTGTATCAAAAGAGGAAAATGGCTATACAAGTTGTGTATGAATTATCGATCATTTAAGTGTGTAACAGGGAGCATGATTAGACCATCATGTAAAAAAAAGTATTTATCGGCTACAGATTTTTTGACAGGTCACACCTGCGTAAAGGGGTACTTACCGGTGTAGCTTTCAGCGACTATCCTGTCACATTCATCAGCACAGACTGAAGGTGAGAACTGGGATTCAGTTCATATCCCCGTGAGTACACTCACGGCAATGTGAATGAATGAGCGAGGTGTAGGTCGCTAGCAGTTGGTGTCGGCCCCGGTCACGGTTCAGAGTGGGGGGGGGGGGGAGGGTGGTGTGCGATGTAGATAGCCTCCTCGACACCTTTCTGGAACCATCTCTGCTCCCTGTCCAGCACTCTGATGTTGTCGTTCTCTAGGTGGTGGCCATGTTCGAGGAGGTGTTCCCCGAACGGAGATGAGTGCTTGTGTTTAAAAAAAAAAAAATCCTCCACCATGCGCTCGATCATAATTTCGGGCTGCTTTCTCACGTCAGCCATAAGAGCAGCTCCACCCAGTACAAGGGAGGAATAAGATCTAGTGGTGCTGGGTGTATTGGGGAACAAATTTAACAGATATCAGGCTTATTCCAAACTGAGCTCGCGATCTAAAGTTTATTACGCACAGAACAAATTAAGATCAAAAGCGTTTAACTAATGATATTAAATTAAAAGTAGTAATACTTTAAAATATAAAAAGACACACGTTTAAGAATGTAAGAAAATGGCTAGCCATTCAAATGTATTCCCAGACACTCACATAATCAGCATTTTCAAAAGTGTTAATGTTGGTGGTGTTGTGACTCGGCTTTACCCTAAAGAAGCAAAAGAAAAACAATGATCCCAGTGATCTTGACCTTTGCGGCAGAGCAAATATAATGACAGGGAAGGCAGGCCACTAACCTAGGCAATGTTCCTATGAAGGTTGGTCTAAACCCGTTCAGTGGGGTGGGTCTTGAGATATGGCTTCTAACGGACCGACCGACCGACCGACATTTTCGCTCGTTCTGATTCTCGACTGTTTCAAAACATCTCCAGATAAGTCTGGAAATAAAAACAATATAGGCAAAATGGGACTCAAATATAGCTGCCATCTTTCTGACAGGGATCTCCAACATTTTAGGCTGAGCAGGAAATAGGCATGCTGGGGTCGCCGGCCTCTTGTGTGTAACTGCGGGCCAACTTTTAATCGGCTTTCACACGATAACGAACTAAACGGTTCCGTAAGGGGTATAATTCACTGCAGTGTTAATTGATTGACCTAATACTTTCTGGGGCTTGGGACTCTGTAATCTCGATTGCCGCTAACCACAACTTACTAATCACGGCCAATTGTAACCACAGCTGTGTAATCCCGAACGATCTCTTTGTTAACGCACTAATCACAAAGACAGTCCTCCTCTATCGAAATACAAGAAGAAGAGAGAGAAAAAAAACCGACAACACTAGTTAGCAGGTCTGTAATTAACCAGTTCAAAGACGTAGTTACCTCACCGCGCTACTACCAGTTATGACAAAAGTAGCGTCACAATCGATACAAATGCACACAGAGAGAGAGAGAGAGAGAGAGAGAGAGAGAGAGAGAGAGAGAGAGAGATAAAGGGGGAGGGGAGAGAGGGAGAGAGAGAGATTGATTGATTAATTATTTTATTCACATATGACCCGATGAAGAAATCCATATTTCAATTAAAATTTTAAAAAAAAAAAAAAAGAAACTCAGCAACTCCTCCATTTTGATTCGGCTGAGGACCCCCTCACTCCACCCACCTAATTAAAAAAAAAATTATGTAAAAAAAGAAGAAAAAAAAAAGAAAAGTAAGAAAGTGACTTTCAGTTTCAAACCTTGTACAAAGTTCTAAAGCTTATGATGACGTCAAACTAGTTCATCCAGATTTTTACTAAAGTTGAGACCAGCCACGTGCACCTAAAATTGTGGAGTTTTTTTTTTTCACGTCCATATTCAGAGTTTAACAATTCAAATATTGTTCTCAATCTTGATAGACAGTAGATGAAGCAGAAATAGAACAAGATAACAACAACCCAAAAGTTGTTGTAGAAGATAACAGCAGCAGCAGCAGCAACAACAACAACAACAACAACAACAACAACAACAACAACAACAACAACAACAACACAAAAATTCCTGATCCACTAGTATTCGGAAGCATTAACCTTGTTTTTTTTTCCTTTTTTTTCTACGTTATAATATGTCATTCGTGAAAGTCTTTTCCACGAAAAGGTGACGCTGTTTGGGTTTAAACATGTACAGGTTTTTCTGATTATTCATCTTCGATTTTCTCATTGCTGCACTGTCAGCTCCTCTAATTTTGTGCATCGCAGAGAGAGTATTTCAAATCTCAGCTGCTCAGGTATACGCTGATAAAAACTGTTTTCCGCCATTAAACAATAATCATGTGTCATTGCTTTCTGAGATGGTGTCAAGCCTCTGCATCAGCTGTTCAAGTTCTTGTTCCTCTCCAGCCAATCAATCAATGCCATCCGCAAAACGAAGGTTGGAGGTTGCTCTACCCCTTATGCTGACTGTGCCTTTGTGATCCTCGACTTCACTGTCATCAGTCTAATGTTGGGGCATAGGCCTCAGCGGCGGATCTTTCCATTGTTGAGGGGGTGTGCACAGCTAATGCGAAGTGGCGTAGCCACAAGCGCGAGCCTGCGAAGCAGGCGAGTGTACTAGGGGTGTCCGGGGGCATGGCCCCCCGGAAAAATTTGAAAATAATGGTTAAAATCTGTGCAATCTGGTGCATTTTGGGCATTATTTTAAGGACTGAAAATAGTATTGTTTTGTGCTAAAAGTCCTCTTTTAGTCCCCCCCCCCCCACACACACACAAACACCCCTCTGCAAACTCTGATGATAAAATTTACAATAGCAGAACATCTTGCATAAAGGCTTATACAAAGACAGATAAAGTTACTGCAAATAAAACAAGAAATAGCCACTCACATCAGTTTTATTCAAAACTGACCTGATGCATGTGCAAGTTTGGTCCAAAAAAAAAAACAACAAAAAAAAACAAACAAAACTGGAGCACTAAAGATTAGAGGTGCACACGCACTACAGATTATGGTCATAACGAGGTAAGTTTCTACAGAAACCAGTTCAGTGTCTTTCACAGAAAAGGTGCAGATAGTGCTTAGAAATAAAACTGGATTTTTTTGCCAAAAACAGCTAGGCCCTCCCAAAGACCCACGGAAGAAACTCAAGAAATATAAAAACCAACATACCTTCAAAAAAGCAGCTCAGCTTACACGATCCTTTGGCTTCAGATGCTTTTAGAAGCCTTTTCCTTGGCATTATTTTAAATAAATGTGCAAATTAAGCGGGATCTGAAGAGGTCAGGTAGAAGAACTGCCAGCCAACGAGCTTTTTCCGGTGACCTCCGGGTATAGACCATGTTTACACAATAGGTCCAATGGCGATCGAGATCGCACGCATAAATAACCAATCAAAAAAAAAAAAAAAAAAAGAAAAAAAAAAAAAAGAAAAAAATAAAAAAAAAGCAGCAACTGTTTGTCTTCAACTTCCCTTCATGGATAAAAATTTTATATTGCAAGAAATACCTGTAGATCTAAACCTGATGAATAAAAAAAACAACACCTAATTTGGAGGTACATGAAACTGTGTGGTGAGTGAAAATTAGTAATTTTTTTCTCTTCTTTCTTCTCCTTTTCTCCCTCATTTTCTTTTCTTTTCTTTTTTTTTTTTGACCGCCAGGGGGGTGTGCACGTGCACAAGAACAAGATCCGCCCCTGGGCCTAGACGAGGGTGATGTTGAAAGGGGCTGCTCTCTGACGGATGGTAATGAGTCTGCTGGAGACTGGGCGGCAACCCATGACAGTGACAAGAATGTTTTTGTGGACCAAGAATTCAGCGCCGTGTTCGTGCCTGTCATCTCTACCGCTGAAATAAAGCTTGTGGCCTTTGTCAGTCGTTGTTTCTCCTAGGCCTTCCAGCGCCGTTCGCTGATAAGCTTACCTAAAATGTTCCATCGATAGTGGTCCAGCTCGTGGGCCAGTTCTTCTCATTTTCCCTCTGCAGTTAGGGTCCCGACATTCCAGGTTTCTATGACGATGTTGTCTCTCGTGCGGATCTTGCTAAGTTGTCCATTAGTAACACACTTATCACCTCCGACCAGGTACTCATACACATAGCCGAGCTGAAAGTCAGCATTTTAGGCCTACACGTCTTCATTTTTGTGGCGCTGTTGTGACAGGCCTTTATACTAAAGGTTAAAAAAGAAAAAAGTTAGCATGAAATAAGGGCCACTATCTGCACATACACACACACACACACACACACACACACACACACACACACACACACACAACAACCACACACACACATAATCACCAGCGCGCACATAGGCCTACACACATACACACACAGATATTACCTTTTTCTCCGTTGGGGAAACGCTCACTGTGAATCTGAAAAGGAATATGTGAATGGCTGAAATTTGTGATTGTGGGGCCTTTTCACTGAAGTTCAAGTAGTTGGCTAAATGAAGCCGCTTATGTCAGATACGTCAGTGGTGAATCAAACCTGAAACTTCAGAGCTTTCCGGCTAATCCATTTCATCGTTATTCTAACTACACGACAGGAAAACTAAAAGTACGCTAGCAAGTGTCAATGCTTGCGCTTTCTTGATTGAACGCAACCATTCTCAGTGTCCGTCGATTTCTGTGTCTGTCTCTCTCTTTCTCCAAGGTTGTTCCAGTCTACACTTATTTCAAAGAAGAGAGGAGGAAGAGGAGGAAGAAGAAGAAGAAGAACAAGTACAAGAACAAGAAGAAGAACTTGAGGAAGAAGAACAACAAAACAAGAAGAAGAACAAGAGGAGGAAGAAGAAGAAGAAGAAGAAGAAGAAGAAGAAGAAGAAGAAGAAGAAGAAGAAGAAGAAGATAACGTTTTTTTTTCAAAGGTAAAGAAAGAAAGATATTTCTCTTATATAGCGCACTTACAAGCTCAGAGAGCTTCTCAAAGCGCTGGCCACTACTATCCAGCAATCACAAAATAGTTTGCTGAAGTCAGGATTCGAACCCACGTCGCCCGAGACGCGCGTACACAAGTCGAGCGCTCTGACGACTGAGCTATCCCTGGTTAAAGGAGTGCACTTTTTTTTTAAAAAAACTTCCAGCACCAGTAACAATAATTAAGCAAATAAAGTTATAAAAATAAATATCTTAATCTAACACAAACAAGGAAGTTCATAAAATAATAATAATTACATGTACACATAAAAAAAAAGAAATATTTTTTTAAAATGTATCCCTGAGTAAGGTAACCAGACGACGTAGGAAGATCAGGAGGAAAAAGAGGAAGAATAAAAGAAAAACGAAGAAGACGTAAGCAATAAGACATTTTATTCGTCCAAGGGAATACATTGGAAAAATCGTTTCCGGCCAAGCACAGCACAAAGAATAGCTTAACAAAGAATGACAAGCGACAATTACTTTGAATATTAACAAGTTACGATGAAATTACAATGTCGACCACAACGGTGGCGACGACGACAATTTATAATGATGATGGTGTTCATATTAATGATGCTGACGACGGCGATGATGGTGATGTCAATGATAATGATAATAAACATCAAGACAATAATAAAGATGATTTTGATGATAAGCAATGAACACATCGATTATGTAAAACAGTTAAAACAAACACTTCACATTATAGATAATAAAAAATGATGATGAGAGGTGAAACTTAAAGAGAAAGAAAACATTGAAACATTATTTATATGATGGGATTTTGAGTGAGCTTCATTTCAGTGATGTTCAGTACATCAATGCGCAAAGTTATGGAGTGCCTGGGAATGTATGCGAGAGAGAGAGAGAGAGAGAGAGAGAGAGAGAGAGAGAGAGAGAGAGAGAGAGAGACAGAGAGAGAGAGAGAGAGAGAGAGAGAGAGAGAGAGAGAGAGAGAGAGAGAGAGAGAGAAGACAATGAAGAAGAAGACAACGAAGAAGAAGACAACGAAGAAGAAGACAACGAAGAAGAAAACGAAGAAGAAGAAGAAGAAGAAGAAGAAGAAGAAGAAGAAGAAGAAGAAGAAGAAGAAGAAGAAGAAGCAGAAGAAGAAGAAGAAGAAGACAATGTAGAAGAAGAAGAAGACAATGTAGAAGAAGAAGAAGAAGAAGAAGAAGAAGAAGAAGAAGAAGAAGAAGAAGAAGAAGAAGAAAGTGATGATGACGTTGATGATGATGATGACGATGTTGATGACGATGATGATGATGGTTAAATGAACTCTTGTAATGCAAAATAGTGGATGAAGAAGATGAGATGAATGTGGGGAAGAAGAAATTTGGTGGGGGTGAGGCAGGGTGATGGGTGTGGGAGGGGTATTAGTAGAGGATGGTACACAGCAACAGCATAAACATTAAAATAGTTGTAAACAAAATTTGTTTAAAACCTGATTTCTACAACAACAACAACAACAACAACAACTACAACTACAACTACTACTACTACTACTACTACTACTACTACTTACTACAATGCAATAACTCTTTATTACTATTGACAGTAAATATGTACGGCCACTTGTGTCACATTTAATGAAATAAAAGCGTGTTGAAAAAAAATTATACGCTTACAAATAATTGAGGCTTACATCAAAATCACATTATTTTCAGAGGTTAAATCATCTTTTCTTTGTCACACACACACACACACACGCGCGCGCTAACACACACACAAACACCCACACACACCAAGCACCTAATCATGGCGTAGTTTAGTATAAATGATTGAACACATAAGGGGATTGATTATACATGGCATTTAGAGCAGCAATATAGTTAGAGACTCTGCAGCAAAGGAAGGCCTTGGTCAGACTATTTGTTTGATAATTTATTTCGAAGGGTGATAGTTGTAGGAATGAAGGTAGCGCGGTATCGCTCGATTCTAGAGCGAACCCAGCGATACCGTCTCTCAGATGGAAGCAGTTCAAACAGAGAGGTCAATGGGTGGGTGAGGTCACTTTAATGGCCGTTGCCTTGCTGAGGGCTCTCTTGTGGAACAATTCCTCAAGAGGCTCCGGCTTCTTTCCAACCATATTGCTTCACGCATTTACAACTCCAGACAGTGAATGTTTGCTTTTTAACATTCGGTGTTTTATATAAACATTAAATGGCAGAAAAAGTCAAGGCTGATTCAATGAAGGCATGGTAGCACTGCTGCATGAACTTGCTAGAGACCATCAGTGATCTCATCTGATACAGCATACATCCTTTGTTTACACGTTTTCTTGAATATAACCTCAGAATTTTGAGAGAAAGGCAGTTTGTTATAATAATAATAATAATAATAATAACAACAACAACAACAACAACAACAACAACAACAACAACAACAACAACAACAACAACAACAACAGCCATTCAAGCAGTCTATTGCTGCTTAAGCTTACCAAGATTACTAATATGAACTATAAGCGATAAACATGAGATAATAATGGTTTGGTGACTCCTAAAAGATTTGCTAAATCTATGGGTGTTTTCATCTTAACATTTAAACCAATCATAAAGTACACCTCCAATTTCAGCCCTCAGTTGTTCAGGCAGACGCTGATAAAAAGGGTTGTGCGCCATGTGACGGTAATCATGTGACTTCACTACCTCACAAAACCGGTCTTGTAGAGACGCGAAAAGGGGATACTTGTTGCAAAGGTACAGACACATGGCGGCTTCGTTCAGCGTAGGTCGATTTCGGCTCTGCAATAGTCTTTCCATATACTCCTTGCACTTGTCGAGAAGAAACGTCACTTGATATTCATCTGCCAGCATGGTCATATCCTCCAACGTGTCATCTGTCAAAAGCAAATGAAGAAATTAATAAATTAATGACTCAATCACTAAAACAAAAGAAAAAAAACACAATAACAACAACAACGACGACAAAAACAAAAATTAAAACACAATACCACACTCGAATGATTCCTCTGCGATGTATCGATTTCTTTTTATCTTTGCTAATGTTTAGTCATCTTCATCGGACATTTTCTCAAAGAGTCTTCTAGCTGAAATGTTCTCAGTTCTTGCGCATATATGTATTTTACTTTCTTTCTCGAGTCAATAAGGTCCGAATGTTTATTTCAAGCAGCGGACTCGTTACACTGATCAGTCAAAGAATCGTCTCCTCCAGAATTAACATGGTTTCGTCTGCAAGTATCGACTTGAAAGTTCGTTTGCTGAAATTAACGATACACACACAAAAAAGAATAGGGTAGGCTGGCTCAAGGGAGGTAAGCGACGACGTTGCTACGGAGAGAGAAAATCCCCCCAGTTCAAACCCACTGAACTAAATAAATTTCTTTTAGATCAGTGGTTCAAACCACTTCCAGACTTCTTCCCTCAGTATGGACAACCCAGCCCAGAAATAATGGAGGAGCAAGCCAGCGTCTCAGTGATGCAATCAAGTTCTGAAACAACACTAGCCTATCCTCAGCTACAATATATAATTTAAAACTGATGCTCGAAGAACCTCAACGATTTCCCCCTTTAATTTATTCTTAATACATTTAAATTATTGTACACAAATATTATACTTATTCGTAATGACATTCACACTTGCTGCACAGCCATTCATTCATATATATTTATGAAAAGGATACCCCCCCCCCCCCACCCAAAGTTCGGCCATTGAACAGGGCACCTACTAAAATAAACCAAAGAAGCTGAAAATACATTCTCCCTCAAACGCACAACCAACAGCTTCAAAGAAAGATTCTCAACCTACCACCCAACTCGTGAGGCCAGAGAGGAAACAACACATCGTCACCCAAATAAAAACAATAGAGTCTTCACTAAGGTCTATGCTCTCCGTCAACACCCTTTGAACGCTAGCTGGCATCTAACCCCCAACTCATTCTACTCGATAATATGTTCATAAACTAGAAATTCTTTTAACAATCCAATCAAAAATTAACTTACAAAAATACACGCCCAAACATAATGCTCAGCGAATATTATATTAGGCCTACTAAATCCGCACTCTAAAAACGCACGTGCAACTCGACAGAACGTGTTCCCTACCGTAGCAAACACGGTCAAAACTATGCACTTGCGGATACGAACCTGGCTCGTGACATTTACCGATTCGTGTAAAATTTAAAACACGGCGCAACATTAAAATCACAATGAAACCAGAGTTAAATCGACGGTGTTATGTTCACTGCAAAATAACATTGTGACGTGACGTAAATATGTTTATGTCAAATAGAGAATCAGCACATAGAATACCTGTAATTCGAGTGGTTGCTTCAGGGCCTGTGTAGATCTGATGCAAAAAGTTGACAAAGGGTTGATAGCTTTTGCCAGGCAGAGTTATTTCTGAGGCAGAACTTTCCTTGAAGTTTGGCGAATACAACATCTGGCGAAACACCGGCGAAGAATGGGCCAAGACTGACTTATGTGCGTGTATCTTGCGTTCTTCAACGATAAAGATGATGTCTGATCTGGAATCCGGACTGTCAAACTTCGCTGTGGGAGTCATTTGTTGTGTTTGTTCGTCTTCGGACTTTCTCATTGTGATAGCCTACTTCATAGACTTCAAGACATACAGTCAAAGGAAAACACGTCACTAGCACCAAACTCAAGGCCCTCTCAACGCTAAGTGTAACAAATCGCGCGATGTGGTAAATAACACGTGGTACATTGCGTAAGCTGAGTTAAATGGACCCAAGTCGAAGGCTTTATTTATTTTTTGTCAAACCGGGTTAACTGTAAAATTGGCATTGTTATTACATTAAACAATGATAAAGCGGGCTTTTGCTGCTCAATCCTATCCTATCCTATACCGTAACTCGGAGGTCGTAAAGGCACCACAGATGATCGTTCAACCAGCGTACTCCATCTTTCCCTGTCCTCAGCAATCCTCATTGTTTCGCTCAGTGTCAAACCAGTCCATTCTCGAATGTTGTCCTCCCACCTCTTTTTCGGCCTCCCTCTTCTTTTACCTCATTGCACTGTGTCTTGCAGGATGGTCTTTGCAAGGCCTGATGATCTGGTGACGTGGCCATACCATCGGAGTTTCCGTTTTATCACCAATGTGCTGCTCAAACCAACCGCTAAAGTTTGAATTTTCCATTTCTGTTCTGACAGAGAGTGATTTCCCCTGTTTAACGGTACACCAGTGCCATAGCTATGCTACTTTTGATCCTATTTCTGTACGAACCATGCGGCTTCAAGCGTGCGTCTTTGGTGTGTGGGGTAGGGTCTAGTATAGCAACCTAAAACGAAACGTTGAAAGGGTTCCGCCTGTTACCGGCTGTGATAGATGCTATTTTTAGTTTATGAGGGGTGGCTAGTCGTTGCTAATAACAGACACAAAAACCACAGAATTTATTGATTTAAAAATTATATATACTTTCTAAATAGATTTTTTGGTTGTTGTTGTTGTTGTAAGCTATTTTTCAGTGGGGCAACACTCACTGTGAATGTTAAAAGGATCTATCGAGAGGGTGTGGTCTCAGTGGGTCCCTTTAAACTAGAATAGACTGGAAAACCCAGCATTTCTGAATAAGCGCTTCTGGGATTATAGCGCGAGATAATTCTTGTGGCGCCCACTTAACAGGCGTTTATTTCATTTCCGGTATCTTCGGCTATGTAAAAGTCTACGTGATAAAAGTCTTCGCTGTTTTGCTTTCTTTGCTGTGAAACTATTGACGGTTAAAAATGGATTGGCCATACGGCAGCAGCACGATACCAGAGTTGAAAGCTGAGCTTCGACGGAGGAAAGCTAGAACAAGTGGCCGGAAAATGGAGCTGGTTGAGAGGTATGTAAATAGTTTTACTTTCGGTTTGAACTAATCTGTGACCTTGAGGAAACATGAATTTTGCTTCAAATTTTGTGTCCATCAAAACTGAAATCTTCTTGTATGTCTCAGTATTATGCACTCATCATATTGACATAGGTTGAAACGGCTGGTTATGACTTTTAAAATGAATTTAAATTTTAACTTTTACTCTAAATCCTATAGTCAGCTAAACAGAAACTTGTAATGACTACCAATTTGTGTTTAATTTTATTTTAGATTGAGGCCTATGACCGAAATGCCAGTTTTGGAGCTGTGGATAATTGTCAGTGTCCGGCAGAATTTCAGATGATGCTTCCTGATCCAACAACCTACAAAGATCTTTTTGTGAAGGATGTGGATCTGTACCTGGCCAAGATGGAGAAGCAGCTTGACAAGAAGGCAATTAACCTTTACGTAAACAGCAATGTCAATTTTGTGCGAGTGTCTGTAGCTGACCGAGGTGTCTTTTTGAAGGCAGAGGTTAGAGCAGAAATGAAGGCAACAGTGACATACAAAGTTGACATTCAGTTGTCAAGTGAAAGTGTTGTTAAAGAGTGCCAGTGTGAGTGTGCTGCTGGAATGGGCCCACATGCTCACTGCAAGCACACGCAAGCAAAGAAAAAAAATATATAGACTACAGTGCGCAGCTACACCCCTCACCCCACCTCACCCGAAGACCTGAAATCAGAACAGTTGTAAATGGCAATGTACATGATCATTATTTAAAAGTTTCTCATGCCTAGTTTTGAGTGCTGTATATCTTTTGTGTCGTTGCCTTGTCATCTTGATATAATTTATGCATAAGTGTCTAGTAGTGTGCTTGAATGCGAATGAATGTGTGCCTTGAGTTGAGATATGTACACATTATAAGTTCTCGTATAATATATAATGATGATGTAACTTGCAAATAAAGTCCCAAAGATGCCCAGGGTGTCAACATTTGGCATGATTCAAGTTACCTTCTTGTTGTTCTTTCTCTTGACAATATTATTGTATTTACCACAGTGATATTAGACTAAATTATACAAAACTAATAAATCAAATCAATTAATTAAATCAATAAAAAGAATTTATAAACTAAAATTAAAATGAATCAATAAAAAAAATATAGCATACACTTGCATTTTACCCCTAACACTCTTTTTTTTCATAATTTTTATTATCATACAATAATTATGTATCTTGGACCTATGTCATTTGTTTACAAGTTTGTCGACATCTATATAAGTTTTTTTTAAAACAGCTGATATGTTGTTTTTTGTCTGCTGTTGCCTCGGTACTCAAGCAGATAAATTCCAAACAAAACCTTGCTCATGCGTCATACTGGATAAAACCTATGAATAATATAATATTAGCAGATTGGGGTAATCAAAATCACGCATCTCTGGACACAATATTGTTTCGGAAGTTGCACAGAGCGTAACACACAGCAATAATGTGATGAGCAAGCTTCGTTTCTGTTGCATCAAGCAATACTTTGTAAGTCTTGCCCATGCTGATTATGCGCTCAATATGTACTCATTTGCTGGACACTTTTCCGTCACTGAGAACTTGCTTTTTGGTCAATCTGTTTTTCTTTGAGAAGAAAGCTGGAATGTTAACCTGTACATCCTTAGGTGCAAACAAGTCTTGCACATTAAATCCTTTGTCTGCCATCACAGAATCACCTGGATCAAAGTGGGATATTGCTTCTCTCAATAATCTGTCTCTCTGAAACAGATCCCCCATACACTTGAGACAGATACGACACCAGCCCACCTGGAGTTGATCCAATGACTGCTTTCACAGTGTTCTTGTAATTGTATGAGCTGAAGGTGGCACGCTGTGTTGCAGGATTAGATGGCTTTTCAATGGGGACCTCGGTTCCATCCAGTATGACGCGTGTGTTAGGAAATTTCTGCTTGAAGTCACTAGGTGCAAAATAACTCACAAGTTCTTTGGGCACCCAAGTGTCTATTTCTCCCCTTTTGCCTAGAACAAAAGTTTATCCATGTTATGTACACATTTTCTGCAGTGTATTTAGACACTCCACACAGGCTTGATAAAGGAAGGTAATCGATATCCTGTCTCAATTTTCACAACATTAGCAGAAATTGGTTAATAGGTGAAATAGTCGAAACCGTCCTTGTTCTCCAGTATGTGAGATGGTCTACTGCTGGGCCAAGAGTCTTAAACACCGCATGAAACCTCTTGTAGGATACGAGTCCAGTATAATAATGTAGAAGCTCAGAGTTATGTTCGAGGTTTTCCACAGACAGGCACGGTGGATGCAGTTTCCCTGTTATCAGTGTCTGTGTTTCTGTAGCCACAGTGGTGTTTTCAGTCTGTTTGTCCTTATTGGCACTTGCTAACTCAGCATCCACCTGAAACAAACAGAAAAACGAGTGTGCAAATAATTCCTTTAAAAAAAAAAGTTGTTCATTTTTTAATTTAAAAAAATAATGCTGTTATTTTTGTTGTTTTTTTTTGGTAGTTTTTTTTCCCCCATAGAAATAATAGAAAGAACAGAAGAAATGTTTGTGTTCATAGAAATAGATTTACGCAAGACATTTTTTTATGTTTAGAACACGAGAGATATTGCAGACTTTATTTGAGGTTAGATTTACAGGAGACATTTTCTTTCTATGTTTAGAACATGAGAGATACTGCAGACTTTATTTGAGCGACTCATGACTCGAGTATGTCCACGTTTATTGGCTTTGTTCTCGACAACCACTGGGTCGATTAAGATAAAATTTGGCACATTATCTGTAAAAATCGGTTATTACCCAGTTTTACACCAAGTTTTCCCTTGATTAATTCAGTTATATCATTTTCAAGAAAACCAAACTTTTGGCAGTTAAAAACCATTCTAATTTATACCCCACTTTTTTTCAACCAATGTGTACGTGGTTGGGGAAAAAGTGTTATGAAATAGTTTTGGGTGCTTAACAGTACCCTCTTACTGGTATGCAACTAAAACTTAACACTCCTTAACTTGGCTGTGGCGTATCTTTTAGCTGAAACACTGAAAGGCAAATAGCATATCTCACTGACTGCACATGCACTGTCACCAGTCCCCTCAAAGTTGCAATCATGATGACCAATGTCAGCTTCAACTTCCAGTTCAGCCCCAAGAAAAGTATCCACACCAGAGATTTCTTGAAGCAGCATCTCTTCTCCCTTTAAGAAAGAAGTTAATATTCAACTTACATTTAAAGCACTGACAATACTGCAGTACCTAATAAGAATAAACATTCTGGTTTTATTTTCGTTAGTTACAGTTTACCAATACCAGAAGATCAATTATTTTGAGGTCTGATGCACTGTACGTTGGTTAATCTCATTTATAGAATTATGTATTATTATGTTTATTTGGCCTCACCCCAAACTCCGTGTGGACTTTTCTCTTTTTGGTCTCTGTTTCTCTCAGATGCGCTGATCTTTTCTCTGCCATGGATTTCCGATTATTTGCTGGCAGACTTAGAGGTTTAACCCAGTAAAAGACAATAGGTACAACGTTTGGCTTCAGTCTTGTCCACTAGTCCATCTGTACACACATAAAAAAAATAATAAAAATAAATAAATAAATAAAATAAAAGAAGACAATAGTCTTCATTGTTTAAATTTAATCATATAACGTAAAGCTTCACTTATAAAGTTATGTTATACATGTACTTATAGATTATTCAAAAACGTTGCACGTAAGTGTCTATTTCTTAGCATTGATTATCTACGATGGGCTGCAAAAACGGTTGAATAGACATTCTAGAGAATATCTGGTCCCCTTTACCTTTAGGCTTTACTAGCTTTAGTTCTGTGACTGGAAAATATACTGGCCAATTTGGCTACTTCACCTGCAAAATCTGGTAGCCAAACAGAAAATCAGGTTGCATTTGGCAACCTGCTTAAAAAGCCCTGCATGCAAATAAAACAGGACTCACTGTTCCAGAACAACTGTTACGTACCAGAAGCCGTGGCCCCGTCTTTGTAGTCTGTTGGCAGATGGATTTGGACGTTGTTGGATTCCTGGTCCACAAGAACATTCTAGCCACTGTCATGGGTTGCCGCCCAGTCTCCAGTAGACTCATTAACATCCGCCTGAAAGCAGCCCCTTTCAACATCACCATCATCCAGGCCTATGCCCCAACATCAGACTATGACGACAGCGAAGTGGAGGATTTTTATGCAAATCTACAGGCGGTCCTTGACCAAGTGCCGAAGAAGGACATAGTCATAGTGCAAGGCGACTGGAATGCCAAGGTTGGCCAAGATGCGCACCACAACTGGGGAGACACATGTGGACCCCACTGCAACAACGAGACAAATGACAGGGGTCTGAGACTCTTGGAGTTTGCCAGATACAACAATCTGGTTCTGGCAAACCCGCTTGGTCTCCACAAAAACTCCAGACGATGGACATGGCACAGTCCCGGCGGGGAGCATCACCACCAAATAGACTACATCATGGTCAAGAAACGCTTCAGATCAAGCATCAACATTGGCAGGACACGCACTTTTCCAGGAGCAGACATCGGAAGTGACCACGATCTCGTGATGATGTCTTTCCGGCTCCACTTGAAGAGAGTAAATACAGCAAAGTGCACTAGACTGAAGTTCGACCTGGACAAACTGCAAGACCCAGAGGTGGCAGAACTATTTCAGGCCACAATTGGAGGGAAATTTGCACCACTGCTCATTTTGGGGACTGGTGAAGTAGATGTCAACACCATGACCACCACCTTCAACTCAGCTGTGACAGATGCCGCCACTGAGATCCTTGGCAAGCACCGACCAAAGAAGAAGCCGTGGATCACACTTGAACTTTTGGATCTGTGTGATAAACGAAGAGAGATAAAAAGAAAAATAACACCTCACAGGGAGCTGACGTCTACCGAAAAATCAACAATGACATCCGAAAAGGCATGCGCACAGCAAAGGAGAACTGGATAGAAGATCAATGCCAGGAAATAGAGAACAGTCTGAACAAGAACAACAGCAAGAAGGCCTACCAGACTGTGAAGCGGCTGACAAGTGTCAAACAGCCCAAAGTCTCCACGATCCAAAGCAAGTCTGGCATATGCCTTACAGAAGAACAAGAAGTCTTGGACAGATGGACAGAGTACTGCTCTGACCTTTACAACCATACACCAAATGGAGACCCATCAGTTCTAGCATGTCCCGAGAACAGAGAAGAAGAAGAAATCCTCCCAATTCTCCGGGAAGAAGTTGAGGCAGCAGTGCAATCGCTAAAGAAAGGGAAGTCAGCGGGAGTGGACAACATACCCGCGGAACTGCTACAAGCAAGAGGAGAAGCGATGATTGATGCCCTCACCATTATCTGTAACAAGGTCTGGCAGAGAGGGGAGTGGCCTATACCATGGACCCAGTCGCTTGTCATCACTCTTCCCAAAAAGGGTAACCTTCAGGAGTGTGAAAATTACCGCACCATCAGCCTCATCAGCCATCCCAGCAAGGTCCTCCTGAAAATAATACTCAACAGGTTGAAACCCCAAGCTGAACAAATCATAGCTGAAGAACAAGCAGGATTAAGGGCAGGGCGAAGTACCACTGAGCAGATTTTCAACCTCAGAATAATCTGTGAGAAATACCTACAGCACCAACAACATCTATATCATGTGTTCATAGACTTCAAGAAGGCGTTTGACCGAGTCTGGCATGCAGCTCTATGGGCAACAATGAAAGTGTACAATATCAGCCCTAAAATTATTGAAGTCATCAAAAGCCTGTATGACAAGGCTACCAGTGCAGTCCTCCACAACAGCGCCATCGGGAACTGGTTCAGAACAACAATCGGTGTGCGTCAAGGATGCCTACTCTCTCCAACACTCTTCAACATCTTCCTAGAGCGCATCATGTCAGATGCTCTTGCAGATCATGAAGGCACAGTCAACATTGGGGATAGAGCAATCTCCAATCTTCGTTTTGCAGATGACATTGATGGATTGGCTGGAGAGGAACAAGAACTTGAACAGCTGGTACAGAGGCTTGACACCACCTCCAGAGCCTATGGAATGAAAATAAGTGCAGAGAAGACCAAAATGATGACCAACAACACCAATGGCATCAACACGGACATCAAAGTCCAAGGCCAATCCCTCAACACAGTGCATAGCTTCAAATATTTAGGAGCCATTGTATCAGATAATGGGTCCCGACAGGAAGTCCTCTCCAGGATCGCACAAACAACTGCTGCCCTGACAAGGTTGAAGCCCATTTGGAAAGACAGGACCATCAGTCTACATTCCAAAGTAAGACTGTTGCGCTCCCTTGTCATCTCCATCTTCCTATATGCTTGCGAAGCATGGACCCTCACAGCAGATCTCCAACGAAGAATACAAAGCATGGAGATGAGGTGCTACAGAAGACTTCTGGGCATTTCCTATACCCAACACATCATTGATCACCAACGACGAAGTCCGACAGACCATCACACAAGCCATTGGACAACACGATGACCTGCTCACAGTGGTGAAGAAACGGAAACTCCGATGGTATGGCCACGTCACCAGATCGTCAGGCCTTGCAAAGACTATTCTGCAAGGCACAGTGCAAGGAGGTAGAAGAAGAGGGAGACCGAAAAAGAGGTGGGAGGACAACATTCGAGAATGGACTGGTTTGACACTGAGCGAAGCCATCAGGGCTGCTGAGGACAGAGAAAGATGGAGTATGCTGGTTAAACGATCATCTGTGGTGCCCCTACGACCTTCGGGTTACGGGACAGGAAAGGATAGGATAGGATGGCAGAAAATGTTTCGGGCACACCACACTCGTCGATGTTGGGGCCCAGTTGTCGCGTCGAACAGCAATAATCCATCGCTTCCTGTCCTCTTTACTTTGTCACTCTCTTATCTTATCATTATGGGGCAGGTTATAAGACATTGCTATGCGGACGCGTGAATCAAAACGGAAACTTCAACGACTTCCTGCTTCGCTTAATTCATCATTACGCGTTTAACATTTCATTGTATGCTGTAGGTCTATAATATTATTGTTGTCTTGAATACAGTTTTTCTTTTTACTAATGACTGTGGTGGGTGTTGGTTATTAATCCCACCCCCACAACTCCCCCTCTCCCTCCGCCACTCTAGCTCTTCTTTGAATGTAAAGTATATATATTTGCATTTTTGCGTGTATTGTGTGTGTGTGTGTGTGTGTGTGTGTGCGTGTTTGTGTCTTGTGTGTGGGAGGTAACTTGTCTTTTTGTTTTAACTACCTAGAGTTATCAGGGCGGACATCTCGTCTCAGAACACTATGAAAGCTACACCGAACTGCAAGCTTTCTTCTTCGGTAAAGGAGCGTGGTGGTTGTCTGGCAGTGCAAGGCCGAACTAGCGGAGCTAGCTAGGATTGCAACTGAAATCAACCTTTCGGTTGATCCGGAAGGTTTAATGGACAGTGTAGAAATTGTAGGCGGGAAACTGTTAGTTTTTCAAAGGATGTCCGCCTCAACGTTAGACAAATCTGGTGCAACATGAAATCATGTCTACCAAAGTTGTTTCCCCTCGTATTTCCGATCATGGTCTATTTAAGTTCCACAATAATTATTATTACGTATGAGAGTGCCTGTGAACTGGGACTATGGTTTTAGGTAGCCACATTAACCTTCAGTTATCTTGTCCTCAAAATAGCACCTTTTGGAGGACATCATTTGTGGCTTAGTATGTTCTTTAAGCAGTTTAGCGTGACTCTTTGATGCTACGATTATATAATTATACTTCCTATTATAACAAACTGTAGGTATTTTTACATGGTGATCTGAAACTTATTTGATCTGCATAAGGTTGTAGTTTCTTGAACACTTCCTGAGGAATGGCGAGAACTAAAGATACGTGTTAACACAGACACAAACAAAAAAGCACTCTTCATTTGGGTTAGTTATTTTTCATTTATTCGTTGTTCAAAAGATGTTAAAAGTATTATCATGGAGCCTACGAGGTTTTAAAAAGACGATTGACGATATAAAGACAAACAAATTTAATGACGACAAAATTATAAATATGTTTATTAAACATGATATTATTTTCATACAAGAAACTCACTTAGACAGAAAGTAATATTTATTTAATCGTTCTTATATAGCGCTTTTCCAGCTCAAGAGCTGCTCAAGGCGCTGGCCGATACAGGATCTAACTCAAGCCGCCCGAGGAGCCAACTCTATCTAGTAAAGATATATTCATCCCTGGTTTTACTGGGATACATTATTGTCGAGAAAAACGTAAAAAGGCAGTTTCATCTTCTGGTGGAATATCTGTATTTGTTAAAGAGACACTACGGCCATTTGTCAAATTTCTACCACAGAGTACTAGTGACATTACGTGATCACATTTAAATACCAATGATTTTAATATTCAAAATGACTTATATTTAGGATGTGTTTATATACCACCTGAATTTTCTTCTTATGGTCGAGAACACACTACCAAAATCTGGGACAATCTAGAACATGACATTGAACAGTTTACATCGACAGGAAATACATGTATAATCATTTGTGGAGACATCAATGCAAGGACTGGAACGTTAGAAGATTACGTGCAATGGGACAAAAATGATAATATTCACTCGTATTCAAACTATATGTTCAAAGGCATTATATGCATCAGACGTGTATAAATATATGTTTTGAAAATAATTTATATATTTTAAATGGACGAACACTTTGAGATCTGCAAGGCAAATTTACCAGTTTCAATGGCAAAGGTTCCAGTGTAGCAAACTATGCGATCTGTTCTCATGATTTTATGCCCAATTTTGCAAGGTTTACTGTGAACAATTTAACTACGATTTTTGATCATTGCCCTCTTGAACTTGCCATAATAATATCACAAAAACAAAACAACACAAAGAATTAAAAAAAATCTGAAAAACAAAAAAGCAAAGGAAAAATATAATCCAGAAAATACCAAACAAGCACATACACGTTTCATTTGGAATGAAAATACAGCAATAAATTTTCAAAAAGCATTTACATTAGTGAAAATACAACAAGAAATGGGAAATATTAATCATGATCTTGACAATATTCAAAACACAAACAGATAAGAAATGTAAACTCATTGTTAACGGACGCAGCTAAATTTTCTTTGAAAACTAAAGCCAAGAAAAAATATAAAAGAAAGCCATCAAAACCTTGGTTACATTACATTGCATGATTATTGCTTTAGGTCCAGCGGACTCTTCCGAGCCAAATCAGGACCAGACCTGATCCACATAAAAGATCTGCTGAAACAACCCTAGTGGTAAAACTGAAGTCACTCCACCAGCCAGTCACTTTACAATAAAGACATCCCACGCAGGGGGCGCTGAGGCTATACCCTAATATATCGAACCCCCTTTTACAAAAACAAAATAGAATACAAACATCATTATAAAATATCAACAAAACACATACATATAAAATGCCTACATTGCTAAATAATAACATCATAGGAAGCCCTAGTGACAGAAAGCCTCCAATATTCCCAAGCTGATCCAACAGACCTCAAACTCAAATAAGGAGTTTTGTCCCGGAAGAGTTTTCAAGAAAAAAGGTAGGTGACTGGTCTACCGAAGAAGAAGATAGTATAGCAGGTTGATAGAACAGAGCAGGAATGAGAAAGAACAAATGAGAAAGACAGCAACAATGGGAATTTAAAGCACTAAATTTCCAGAAAGTGGGGATACTATTTATACTGAAAACCCCGGAACCCCAACGGGGGTAAAACCTTGGTTTGATCAAGACTGTTCTACATTAAAAAGAGAAGTAAAATCACTACTAAATGCACTTAATAGGTTTCTCTTCAGAAGAGACCTTCGAGAAAAATATTTTTCCGAAATAAAATTAAATAAAAAGTGAGTCAAAAAGACAAAAAATATGTACAGGGATAAACTGGTTGCCTCCCTTAATAATGCCTTAGACAATGACCCAAATTTAGCCTGGAAAAAGTTAAACGAATTGAAAAATGTTGAAGGAATACATTCCAACACCAGAGCAAATATTTGTGCATCAAAATGGATATCTCATCTTGAAAATTTAGTCAGTAGAGAATGTGATGTAGAAAATATTTGAAAATAAACAATACAAGCAAAATTATTAAAAACAACTTTTTAATTTAATCATGATGAAAAACTAGATTCGCCAATCAATGTTAATGAAATAACAAAAGCTTCTCAAAAACTAAAACAAGGCAAGGCGCCTGGCCCTCATGGGATCTCAAATGAAATAATTAAAGCCAGCTTACCAAATGTTTCTATTAATTTACAAAAAGTTTTTATTGCAATTTTAAAATCAGGTCAATACCGAGGACAATGGAAAAAAGGTATAAGTATACCAATACACAAAAGTGGTGACCCTACAAACCCTAATAATGATCGAGGTATCACTTTAAATAGTTGTTTAAGTAAACTTTTTTGCCAAGTTATAAATAACAGAATAAGCAGTTATATGGAAAGCGAGAATATCTTAACCCAGGAACAAGCTGGATTTCGACCAAATTCAAGAACAACAGATCAAATATTTATTCTTTAAAAATAATAGTTGATCAAACTTTAAAAGCAAAAAATTGAAGATTTTATGGATGTTTTGGTGATTTTAATAAAGCATTTGATAATGTGTGGCATGATTCACTTTTGTTGAAAATGAAACAAGTAGGTTTTCATGGACAATGTTATAACATTATCAAAGACATGTATACCAACAATAGCGTTTATAGCAAGACTAATGATGGTTATACACGAGAAATATCGATTAAAACAGGAGTTCTACAAGGAAATAACATAAGCCCAACATTATTTAATATTTTTATAAATGACATAACACAATATGTTTCTGGATTTGACTCCCCAATGTTGAATGCTACAATGCAAAAAGAACTATCATGTCTGCTAAACGCAGATGACATAGTATTATTAGCAACCACAAAAGCAGGATTACAAAACAAATTAAATCAATTACATACCTACGGTTTAAATTGGGGCCTAAAAGTTAATACTAATAAGACCAAAATTATCGTATTTTCTAAAATAGAACCAAAAGTACCAATACTTTTTACTTGTGGTCAAAACATCATACCTATTGTAGAACAGTACAAATATTTAGAAACTATTTTCCATAAAAGTTCAGGTCTTCACATTGCAGAAATGAATCTTACACAACAAGCTAATAAAGCCTCACATGCTTTAAGACGAACTATTCGTGGGCAAAACATAGAGTTAGGAACAATTCTTCACTTATTTGATATGTTAGTAAAGCCGGTTCTGACCTATGCTGCAGAGGTCTAGTTTCCCTTCAATAAAACTAAATTGCAAAATCAGCCCCCAAATGACTTATTTAATATTTTTGCTGATTCTTTTTCGCCAAACAATGTTTCCGAAAGTCTTCACATTAAATTTGTAGAAATATTGTAGGAGTTCATAAGAAATCAATTAAGCTAGCAGTGCTTGTCGAATTGGGTCGTTATACAATTTCTATCAGTATGATAAGTCAAACAATCTCTTTCTGGATACACTTGACGTCTTCAGAGTCAACTTTACTTCATGATACGTATCATGACATGTTGTTGAATGATTCAGAAAATGCCAGGATACTCTTTGTAAAAAATATTTTACACAGTTTAGTTTTGGTTCACGTTTGGTCAAACCAAGGTACTCAAGTTTAACACGATTGAAATTTACGCTAAAGGTGAAGATTCAGGAGAAATATGTTTTATTTTGGAACAAAAAAAGATACGATCAGAATTCCAAATTAGCCTTTTACAGTACAATCAAATGAATACAGGAACTAGATATGCATTTCAAACGTATCTTTTATGTAAAAATCTTAATTACCGAAAATCCATGTGCAAGTTCAAAATAAGCGCACACGAACTTGAAATCGAAAAGGGCAGATACAAAAATATCCCTCGAGAGCACCGTTTGTGTAAATGTTGCAACGTGATTGAAGACGAGCTTCACTTTCTGGACAAGTGTGTATTATATAATAATGAAAGACAAAAGTTTATTTGTGAAGTTCTCAACTCTAATGATAGGGAATTATTCATAAACAACCATGCAATATTGAAACCGAGCATGATTTTTGAAATGGGAATATGTTCAAACTATCGTTCATCCTATATTTTTCGTTGCTTCAAAATAAGACTTTCTGCACTATAAATGTCCAGACTTTTCTCTTGACACAATTACAAGAATTGCATGTGTCAATGTACCATTTTATGTGTCTTGTAAACCTTGTTTTGGTTTTATGACATTAAATGTTCGTATTCGTACACACAAAAATAATAATAATAATAATAATAATAATAATAGATTTTTGATAACCTTTACCTTCAGTGACATTGACCTTGGGATGACCTTGATCCTCACGTGACTTTTCATGCATGTCTGATCAAATAACCCAATGTTGATGTGTACTATGGGTTAAATAAACAGCCATTACACTGTACGATTACCGATTTTTTGTATATTTTTGCAAGGTCTAAAATGACCTTGACCAAGATCAACGCAAAAACGGAAGATATATGACGATCAACTACTCATATCTAAATAATACAAGATTGGACTTTATATCTCTCATAGTTTAAGGTCATGGTCACTTCAAAGTTCCTATACAAACCAACTTTAGACAGCTCCAGTGACCTTGACCTTCGAGTGAGGTTGACCAAATTTATAAAGTACGTGTCTCTCATTAATATCTATCATGCTTCAAAGAATCATAAGTTCATTATTAATAACCGAAAAAAAAGTGCAATTTTGTGACAATTTTTTTAAATTATTATTTTTATTAACATTTGTTGACCCTGTTACCTTGACCTCTGATCATTTATGAGGTCTCAAGGGTATACGCCATTTTACCAAATTTGGTTGTGATTATTGAAATAGGTTCTGAGTACTTAGCCACTTGAAAGACAGACGGCGAACGACGGACAGACGAACGGACGGACGGACATGTTTTTCGATGTCATTTTTGGACTATTTAGAACATCTCGCACGGATTTGTAAAAATTTTGATTTTTTTAAGGGTGCGAGTACATACACTTACATTGCTATGCATGTGAGTCAAAAAAGCATGCAAAATAAACGACGATAAAACCATTATACATTAAAGGATATTCACTTTCATCCTCACCTTGTAAAAATCATTATTTAATTTCTTACTATTGGCAGATTGGGTACATGTAGGGCTATTTGCTGACAGCTGTTAATTCAATAATTGCTTAGCCCATATGATGAGCCCTTACCGTCGTGTTTTGACATATCTTTCTCTAATGACCTGCATCGCTGAGAAACTATGTCATATTTCAGTTGTTCAGGCAGACGCTGATAAAAAGGATTTTTCTCCATCTCCCGAAAATCATACTTTGTCGCTTCTTTGTAAAACCATTCCTGTAGAGACGTGAAGTGGGCATACTTGCTGCAAAGATACAGACACATCACTACATGCTTCAACCGTGACTTGTGTCGATTCAGTGCATGTAATTGCAGTTCCATATATTCCTTGCATTTTTCTAGAAGAAACGTGACTTGATATTCATCCGCCAGCATGACCATATCCTCCAAAGTTTCATCTGTTAAAAGTAAACACGGAAATGAAATGAATATTAATACATGACTGACACAATCAACCTCTCAAACAAATTAGAAAATGCATATTGAACCAGATAATTGTTCTTATATGTCTTGTATAATTATGTAGTTCATGAGACGTGCAACGGACAACCCGCTGGGTCCGTCTTCAGAAAAGGCAATACCCGCTGGTAATTTACCATGAGGAGGGGTAAACTCTTAGTGTAGCTGTTGGGTAGTCACGACTCACGGGGTAATTCCGGAGATAACCGGAAACTTTTCGCTTTTCCCCGCTCGACGTAAGTGACGTCACAAAAAGGACCAATCTTTGTTTACCGTGCTTCGTCGATTTCAGACCCCCGTTGGGGTGCCGGGGGTTTCAGTATAAATAGTATCCCCACTTTCTGGAAATTGATTGGCAGGCAGCGCCTTGTCATCAGCAGAGAGTTGAAGTTGGATGAGTGAGGGTCGTCATGTCATTCCGGGTCTGACTTTTCGCTTCGGCAGATAGGCTGGACATCTTCTTCGTGTGGGTTACATACGGCGCTTCGTGTCGACACCTCGTCGTAGTCCTCTACATTTACGCAGATCACGTTCAACACTACTTGATCAAGACTTTGAAGCTTCAGTTGCACGTAACCTCCTGTCGCAGTGTGTAGCATAGAGGACAGTCGTTCCGAGCGATCGCTGCTGCATACGCCGCATCTGGGTGATTATTATAATTGTTTTGACCCCCTAGAGACTGAAGTCTTACCCCATTGGTCGGTGGTATATAGCCAGCTGTGCTGTGCCCGTCCAAGTGGGTATAGATTTTATTGTAACTTTTTTTATTGACCGAGTCCTGGACTTGTGTCCTTTGTAGAAATTTTTGAAGTTTTGTTTTAAATTGATACTGACATGTAGGGCCCCCTTTTTTGTAGGGTAGCTCCATTGTCAGTTTTACTTCTTGTTTTTAAACTTCCCTCATTGTAGGGTCGTTTTTTCTTACTGTTTTTATCATTCCTTTTGGTACCGTGTGGATCGATTGTAGTTCGCCTCCCCTGGCATGGAGCGGCCGAACTCGCACGCGCCGCCGTGGCGTCGGTGCCCAGTGGGAGCGACGAGAAGAGATTCTCCTGTGATCAAGGCCATGATAGAGACTGAAAGTCTGGCCACCGAGGCCCTGGAGCTTCGTGTGGAGTCCGGCCTAGAGTCTGTTGATATGATTGCCACTGATGGTGTGGCATCGACTACACCTAGTCGTAAAAGAGTAAAGGAGAATCTTACGGACTCGTCATCCTCGGATGTAATGGGTAGCTTGTCGTCTGGTGAGACGGATTTTATTTCTGTTCCGGTCGATGGTACCACCGAACAGAGGGGCGTGCCGGGGGAAACCGTGACTTCGGCACCGGCCTCTCGGCCTTTAGCCACTGATCTGCCGGTCGACTCCGAGCAGACCTGGTCTGCGGTCGCCGGTAGGCGCAGAAAGAAAAATCGAGACAGGGCCCTGCCTGGCCCTATTTTTCTACCGAATCAGGGTCTGTGCCGCTTCCCGCTTTCGGTGAAATACACGGATGACGGCAGCTCCGTGACTCTGAAGTCGCGGGGCTGGAAGTTTGCCGATCAGTTGCAGGATGCTGTGGGGCCTATCGACCGAGTGCGGCCGCTCGGCGATGGGTACCTGGTTAGTTGTAAAACCCGCGCGCAGCAACACAGGCTTGTTGGTCTCACTGAGCTGGGGCAGTGGCCGGTTACGTGTTCCATTCCCACTCCTGTGGTTGAGGGTGTCATTCAGGACATTCCAACATCAGTCACAGATGATGCATTTCTGGCTAAATGTGAGGGCTTGGTCAACCCCGACGGCCTGGTCCGTCCTTGCAAAATTAAAAGTGTGCGCCGTTTGTTTCGGGCTGATGGTCAGGCATCCACATCGGTCAGGGTTACCATCGAGGCGCCGACCCTCCCGCCTGTTTTGGTGGTTAACCGAAGAAATTATCCGGTGAGACCGTATGTCGCTGCAGTGGTTCGCTGCTTTCAGTGCCATAAGTTCGGTCATATCAAAAAACAGTGTAAATCTCCTTTGACTTGTTCCTCTTGTGGTAAACCGGTCATACCGGAGCACAATGTAAAGCTGGCAAGCGTCTTTGCCTAAATTGCTTAGGCGAGCACTCTGCCTCCAATAATAACTGTCCTGCCCTGAGGGAGCGCGTCCTCGCGAACCAGCTCAGGGCAGCCAACTATATGCCACGAGCCCAGGCCCTTCAACTGGCCCGTACCCAACTAGTAGCGGACCCTGTGCGACCATCGGTCTCAGTTAAATCCGTGTGGGGAGCACCCAGAGCTCCTGGTACCCCTGCGGTGACTATCACCCCGCCACCGTTACCCATGGTGGACCGTATTGGCCCGCTTCCCCCTGTGATGGCTACCGTGCCTAGCGGGATTCAAAACCTTACCAAGGCGCCGCCTGCGCCTGTCCCCGGCTGCGGCGACCCTTGGGTAGCCATCAACCGCCTAGAATCGATGGTGGAAAAACTTACGTGTGCCGTGGCCGGGCTTGTGGACACGGTCCGCGGCCTGGCAAATCGTAAGCTATCAACATCCAGCAAGACCGTTTCTGAGGCCGGCACCCAGTCCGATTTCAAGGCGGTGATCGTTAGTCGGACAGATGCGGTTGTTCAGTCTTCCCCCGGCCGCGAACCTGATAAAAAGCAGACTAGGACCTGTTCTACTCAGTCAAAGCCGTACAATAAGGGTGCTCAGTTCCTTAGTTGGATGGAGGCGATTGCAGGAGCGTTGGCTCCACACATTGATAGCGAGGATCTTACTGAGGCCATGGATACTTTTCGTTGGGGACTGAAAAGGGTCAATGTCGATGACTTGCCTCGGTTGAAATAGTTCTAAGGGCAGCGTCGTGTTGTTGCCGACGCTAATTTTGACGAGGCTACTGCCAATTGTTTATCGTCCCCGTGCGAGGATAGAATTTATTGGCGTTTCGCCTATTTTCGACCCACACCGGCGGCTTTATGGTCCTTGTACCATATTAATTTTGGAATCTTATGTTTTATCTAGGCTCTCGGCCTCGTTGCGTTCGCATGGATAATATCTGTAAATATTTTATCTTCTTTGGCCTAATTTGGCCCTTTCCTTTTGTAATTTTTAAATTTTAGCTTTTTATCTTTTTGTGGTAGTATGTTTGAAGCCTTTGAAAGATTTTTATTCCTTGTGCTTCTCATTTTTTGACTAAGTTTGTACATCCAACGTCATTTTCTTATTTCTTATTTTTAGATCCTTGTAGACCTTTCTTTTATATCACGTTACCTTATTTTAACCGTGGTCCTGGAGGATTTTATTTTTAAGCAGCTTTTATAATTCAGTATTGATTGATTGATTGATTGATTGTTGCTTTAGGTCCAGCGGACTCTTCCGAGCCAAATCAGGACCGGACAACCCCCAATCCGCATAAAAGATCTGCCGAAACAACCCTAGTGGGAAAATTGAATGCCCTCTACCGGCCAGTCACTTTACAATAAAGACATCCCACGCAGGGGACGGCTGAGGCTTTACCACAACTACTCGAACCCCCCGGTTACAAAAACAAAATAGAATACAAACATCATTATAAATCATCAACAAAACACATACATATAAAATGCTTATAGTGCTAAATAATAACATCATAGGAAGCCCTAGTGACCACCCGGCAGAAAGCGTCCAACACTCCCAAGCTGATCCAACAGACCTCATACACAAACAAGGAGTCTTGTCCAGGAAGAGTTTTCAAGAAAAAAGGTAGGTCATTGATCTAGCGAAGAAGGAGATAGTATAGCAGAGTGATAGGACAGATCAGGAATGGGAAAGAGCAAATGAGAAAGACAGCGACAGTGGGAATTTAAAGCACTAAATTTCCAGAAAGTGGGGATACTATTTATACTGAAACCCCCGGCACTCCAACGGGGGTACTGTTGCCGCAGTGAATCAGTCATGCCTACAAAGGCAAGACAGGTTTTCAACTGGGGCTTTCACTTTTCCCTTTATAGGTTAGAACAATCTACAGTGGCAAGATTGATCATGACCCCAAGGGGTTATAATTCAGTATAAGCCCTGCCTTATAACCCCTTGGGGTCATGAGCAATCTTGCCACTGTAGATTGTTCTAACCTATAAAGGGAAAAGTGAAAGCCCCAGTTGAAAACCTGTCTTGCCTTTGTAGGCATGACTGATTCACTGCGGCAACAGTACCCCCGTTGGAGTGCCGGGGGTTTCAGTATAAATAGTATCCCCACTTTCTGGAAATTTAGTGCCGTACCACGGGGTCCAATTGGATCCCATACAAAACTTTCCTAGGCTCCCACGGGGTCCAATTGGACCCCTGGTGTACCTGCCTTGGCTTGGGTGGTTGCTAACGTAATGATTATCTCCCCTGCGGAAGTAGCATATTATCTCCCCTGCGGAAGTAGCATATTAGACATTTGTCAGCCGTTTTTACTGTACAAAATGTGTTTTAGGTGTGATTAAAAAGCGAAAAACGAAGAATGAACGCGAGTGATTTTCAATGACAGTGTGAGAGACGAGGTGTGTATGGCTAGTGACAGTGAGAATGAAGTATAGAGTGATAATACTTTGGAATAACATTGCTCATGGATATTACATCATGGAAAACAGGTACTAGGGGTAGGACGTATTTTTTTATTGTGCAAAGTTGTGTTTGTGCCTGTCCAGTAATATGTGTGTTTTTTTTTTGTTTTTCATTTTCACTGCATTACCATTTATTCTCACATGTACATTCACACTTGTAACAAGTTGCAAATTAACCAGAATTTATTCAGCTTTATTATGCAAAAAACAGAGTTAAAATCAAATAAAAACTACATGAGATATGAATATTTATGCGCGACTACCCGTTTACAGCCACAAAATGGCAAAAATACTTGGGCCGCAGGGCATGTTCACTCGGAAATTACCTGGTATGAAATGGGTTAAATTCCCACTGTCGCTGTCTTCCTCATTTGCTCTTTCCCATTCCTGATCTGTCCTATCACTCTGCTATAAGCCCTGCCTCTGTTTTGCTTTTGGCACACAGACCTGGTCTGTCTTAACATAAAAGTTTCCTTAGGTTAGTCTTCTTTACTCAGATCATAACATGGTCCACCTGGTCACCTCGTCTCCTGCCAGCCATCACATCACCATCCCATGGGCCCATATATGCCGCGGCCTACATCACATAACCTTACTGCGACTACATCTATATCTTCAACTGCAATGAATGCCTTCAATTTACTTGCAATGAATGACTTCAACGATAGCCCATCGCAATTTCTTATGAACTTTTACATCAACTTGACTTCCAACAACAAGTCTTTAAAGAACTCTTATATGAATTACGCCATCAAAAATCATGTCTCCTATATGCGTTCAGTGTCCGGGGACGTAAAAGTTAGCAAAACTAAACTAAACTAAACTGGAAATTTAGTGCTTTAAATTCCCACTGTCGCTGTCTTTCTCATTTGCTCTTTCTCATTCCTGCTCTGTTCTATCAATCTGCTATACTATCGTCTTCTTTGCTAGACCAGTCTCCTACCCTTTTTCTTGAAAACTCTTCCGGGACAAGACTCCTTGTTTGTGTATGAGGTCCGTTGGATCAGCTTGGGAATTTTGGACGATTTCTGCCAGGTGGTCACTAGGGCTTCCTCTGATGTTATTATTTAGCAATGTAGGCATTTTATATGTATGTGTTTTGTTGACAATTTATAATGATGTTTGTATTCTATTTTGTTTTTGTAAACGGGGGTTCGATAAGTTGGGGTGAAGCCTCAGCCGTCCCCTGCGTGGGATGTCTTTATTGTAAAGTGACTGGCTGGTGGAGGGCATTCAGTTTTCCCACTAGGGTTGTTTCAACAGATCTTTTATGCGGATTGGGGGTTGTCCGGTCCTGATTTGGCTCGGAAGAGTCCGCTGGACCTAAAGCAACAATTATGTAATGTAATGTAACGTCGATTTCAGTTTGTGTTGAGCTCAAGCCTAATTCATTATTTGTAACTTGTATTTTTCTTCATCCACATTTATTTAGTCATAATAAATGTCTTAAAATTTTATTACTGTTATTTGTATGATGCTAATCATGTTTCATTTGCATTAATTAATTAATTAATTAATAATAATAATAATAATAATAATAATAATAATAATAATAATAATAATAATAATAATAATAATAATAGTAGTAGTAGTAGTAAAACCTCCGTTTTACGACCTTTAAATTGCCATTAAAACGAGGTCTTAAATTGGAGGGGTCTTAAAAAGGAGGTAGGACATTTTCGAAAAAGAGATTTAGAAAATTAATTAAGTAAAATAAATACATGTACAAAAAAGTACACATACCATTAAGTATAGGGAACATCTACCATCTTTCAGAAATATAGATTAAACTTTGTCTCACAACCAATAGGCCTACAGTCAATATCTTCTCATTATTTACAAAATAAAAAATCAATGTTGGTATGATAGTTGATTAAAAGTGTATGTACTGTAAGTGCTGAGTGCATGTTTGGAGTTATAACTATTTATAAGATAACCCCATTAATATTGTTGTAATTATGGAGTTATTATTAACTTCTGCTGGTTAGGACTTGTCTTTTGTATAGAGAAGTTGAAACTGCCAGGCCACTCGGTCAAACTGCCGATAATTTTACCGACGCTACCCCCTCCGGTAATACGTACCCAAGCGGTGGTAAAAATGGTGAATCCAATTGTTTTCGCAATGATGTTGCATTGGAGACGATGGAACGGTGTCTTTCGGAACAGATTAAATCCTCTAGATATACTCTTGACGATGTAGAACATTACAGGAAATCATGGAAGCTGAAGTGTCTCGTTTTCATCGAAGAGCGCATACGTAATAGAGGGGGATTCCCAGTAATGTCAAATTTAGCTCGAGGTCGGGCCCATACGTAAGCTTTTTTGAATACTGAGCTAAGGTTATAGGCAGTTTTCTCCAACCCTAAGGTAAAAGAAAATTACATTGAGATAAACAACATATCGAGAGTTTGTAAGGTCTTTGTGAATGCGGGCCCAGACCGACCAACCCACAGACCGACATTTGGCTTGTTCTGATCACATGCTCTGAAGTCTCTTCTTTCGTCTTTGGAAACTCGTAGCGTAGGCCTCAATTACATCCTATTCTCGAGGTCGGCGTGTCGTCACAAGTCACGTGACAAACTTGACAACCCTAGCCGCCATGATGGCTTGGGGGAAAGCTTTGACTTCCGTTTCAGCGACTGACCCACCTCTCCCCCCCCCCCCCCCCCATCCCCTTCCCAAAAAACAAAACAAAACAAAACAAAAAACCGCCTTTCCTACCTTTTGTGTCCACTTCAAACTCAAACGGAGGGTGCCGACGAATTAGGCTACAAAGACTCATAGCAACAAATTCGTTTCATTTCCGACATTTCGTATTATTATTACTTTATTATTATTATTATCATTTCAAACGATGTCAGCTCCAAATTCACTGCGAATTTGTTCCAGAACGAAATAACAAAGCTGGTCCGACATCTGCAATTCAACGATTTTTAATGGTTAATTGTAGATTATAGTCACGCGACACCGGAGCGTATAGGCGACTACTGGTCACATTATTCTGACACCAGCGAATCACTTGATGGCAAAGGGAAAATAATATGGTCACACGTTGGCCAATCCGATATTCGAACCAGGGACCTTTCAGTTACTAGTATAACCGCTCTATCAACTGACCTACCCACGCCCCCATTTTTTTTAAAATAATGGATCGGCTCGCTTCAATTTTATCCTACGCGTTCATTGGTTTCAAATACACGCTAATGGAATAAGTTTCTAAAGTTGTGATTGGTCGTTACTGGTTATTGGAACGATCATTTGTTGATATCGCTAGAGTAGTCCGTCCTTCCTTAGGTCTAATAGCGTGTATTATTAGGCGACTAATGAGAGTGTGCAAGCCGGCGTGACAAGAACTTGGTGTCAAAATTCGTACCAGTTTTTGTGACTGCGTTTTGGAACAAATTTGCAGTGAATTTGGAGCTGACATTGTTTGAAGTGATAGAATGTGTTGCTATGAGTGTTTGTGATTCGTCGGCACCCTCCGTTTGAGTTTGAAATGGACAAAAAAGGTAGAAAAGGCGTTTTTTTGTGTTTTTTTAAAGAAGTGAGGGGAGAGGGGGGAGGTGTCAGTCGCTGAAATAGAAGTGGGTGAGTACACTTTGTATAGGATGTAATTGAGGCCTACGAGTTTCCTATCCTATACCGTAACTCTGAGGTCGTTGGGGCACCACAGATGATCGTTAAACCAGCGTATCCATCTTTCTCTGTCCTCATCAACCCTGATGGCTTCGCTCAGTGTCAAGCCAGTTCATTCTCGAATGTTGTCCTCCCACCTCTTTTTCGGTCTCCCTCTTCTTCTACCTCCTTGAACTGTGCCCCTTGCAGGATGGTCTTTGCAAGACCTAATAATCTGGTGACGTGGCCTTACCATCGGAGTTTCCGTTTCTTCACCACTGTGAGCAGGTCATCGTGCTGTCCAATGGCTTGTGTGATGGTCTTTCGGACTTCGTCGTTGGTGATGTTCTGCATATAGGAGATGCCCAGAAGTCTTCTGTAGCATCTCATATCCATGCTTTGTATTCTTCGTTGTAGATCTGCTGTGAGGGTCCATGTTTCGCAAGCGTATAGGAAGATGGCGATGACAAGGGAGCGCAGCAGCCTTACCTTGGAATGTAGACTGATGGCCTTGTCTTTCCAAATGGGCTTCAACTTTGTCTGGGCATCAGTTGTTTGTGCGATCCTGGAAAGGACTTCCTGTCGGGACCCATTGTCTGATACAATGGCTCCTAAATATTTGAAGCTATGCATTGTGTTGAGGGATTGGCCTTGGACTTTGATGTCCGTGTTGATGCCATTGGTGTTGTTGGTCATCATTTTGGTCTTCTCTGCACTTATTTCCATTCCATAGGCTCTGGAGGTGGTGTCAAGCCTATGTATCAGCTGTTCAACTTCTCGTTCCTCTCCAGCCAATCCATGAATGTCATCCGCAAAACGAAGATTGGAGATTGCTCTACCCCCTATGCTGACTGTGTGTAACAAGAGGACCAGTTTACCCCGCACAATTTGAGCTTTTGATTGTTTGGTCGGTGTAGACTTAGAAGGTTACTGTTAGTCTATAGCAGACGATTAAGGTATTACTGATGTGTACACATGGTTGTAGCTTGACGCCCGCACAGTTAGTGACATCATCGCCGCTGACGTTATAGAGCTTCGAATTTTACAGCCACTCAGATTTTTTCCAGCCAATGAGAACACAGCTAGAGTAGGTTAGAACCAGTTCTGGCTGCTTCAAGCAGAGAGATAGAAGAGTCAGTATACATTTGAACTGCCTAGAGTACACAGCTGCGTCCTAGCAGAAATCTCTCCACTGATAGACCAGGGAAGAAGTACTTGTTGAATATTCGAATTCAATCAAGTTAGCCATGGCCTGACATTGTCAAAAAGGTAAATGAACATACTTTTGTTTTATCATGATGTATTTATATTATTGTTGAATTATGTGTGTGAAATTTGCTATGCATAGAATGAGTTGTTAGTCCGACGTTGCATGACCACGTGGAGAATCCGACCACAAGGCGAGCACGACCGACCAACGCCATGTTGTATACCTGACAGAACCACTGTTGGTTAACCTATATGTATGCTTGCAGACCAGTGGCTGTAACAGAGAATGTTTATAATATTAATTCTTTCTCTATGTGTGTAGTTAGCCGCGTTTGATATTTATATATGTATAGGAAATTAGAGTGGAGATTCCAGTGGACCACGGACTTACCAGAATGTTCGTCGCTTATATATAGAGATGTGGAGCTAATCACTGAGGGCTACTTCGGCCTTCAGTGAGATGCTCTGCACACACCTATTATACAGGGTGATGCAGAATTTCGTCTCATATGTACAGACGATCAAGCATTATATCGTGAGCCCAACTCGGCAAACAACAAAAACAAGTCGTCGCTGAACGTTGGCTGCCGAGGCATCTCCAGCTTTGCGAGAAAATAGCCCACCAGTCTACCCACAGGGAGAAGACTCCACGACAACACAGCTTGTCACAGAATCCACCACAGCACAGCGCTTCAACCACTCAGTTAAGTGCCCCTAGAAACAGTGCACTAAAACTGGTATCAAAAGGACCACAGTAGTCCACTCTTCAAGAACTCTGACCATTAGGGCAGAAAGTATCCAGTGCCCTATGATGAGAAAGTAGCTGCCTAGACCTATCACCGAGCGAACCATTCGCATTGACATTTGAACTTTTAAGTTAGTTTCGTACATCGAAGATCGTGTTTAGAGTAGAGTAAATAAATGTGTGATTTTTACTGTTGTCATGTGGCTGGACTACATATGTTTCATAGCCATGTGAAAGCTAGTGTGACAGTGATCTTTCACCATTTTTCTATCTATCTCTGTACCCCAGCCTAAACACAGACCGAGCTAAACAAATAAATGTATTAAGTGAAGTCACCGGGAGATAACTAGCGATCCCCATAGACTGAAGATAGTGGGTAATAGCATTCCATTGTGCAGAGCCCAGCAACAATAAAACCCCACGTCACACTGTGCCTTGTGGTCTGCGAGGGCATGTGACATGATGCGTTCTAGGAAGATGTTGAAGAGTGTTGGAGAGAGTAGGCATCCTTGACGCACACCGATTGTTGTTCTGAACCAGTTTTCGATGGCGCTGTTATGGAGGACTGCACTGGTAGCATTGTCATACAAGCTTTTGATGACTTCAATAATTTTAGGGCTGATGCAACACTACTGAGTAGTAACATGATTGTAACTACATGTATAATAATATGTTACTGTCAAGAAAAAAATCAATACATACCTGTAATTGCAGTGTTCTGTTCAGGGCCTGGGTAGATCTGATGCAGGAAGTTGACAAAGGATTGATAGCTTTTGCCAGGCAGCGGTATTTCTGCGGCAGAACTTTCCTTGAAGTTTGGCGAATACAGCATCTGGCGAAACACTGGCGAATCGTAGGCCAAGATTGACTTGTGTCCGTGTACCTTACGGTCTTCAACGATAAAAATGATGTCTGATATGGAATCCGGATTGTCAAACTTACTCGTGAGAGCCTTGTCTATTGTTCTCTTAACTTCGAACTCGGCCATTTTGGGTGTTGACATTTTCGACTTTTTCCCCAACTAAAAGATAAGCCTATCTAGTTCGTGTCAAGACAACACTAGCTAGCATGAGTAGCAGGCCCAATCAGACACGAACAACAATGACAAACGTTGTAAAGAGAAAGATGTTGCTAAAACAGAAGAGACTTAAAGCTCCGTAAGATAAAGCCTTGGTAACGGTAGCAGACGTCACCCGTGTTTCATGGGTCGATAAAAACATTACGAAAACCGAAAGTAGCTTAAACTCTGTCACTGACCGCTTTCTCAGAAGCGTGAATCGAAACTGAAACACCTGTGATTTCTATATTCTCATACAGCTAGGCTTTGGAACCAAACCTACGGTTGGGTTTCCATTACTTTTAATTTTCGGGGTTCAACTTCTTTTTTTTGAGTTTCTCAGATCCCGAACCTAGGTTCCTAAACCTTTTTTGTCCAAAAGGTTCAGCAACCTGGGTTCAGAAGTTCAGCAACCTGGGTTCAGGATCAGAGAACCTCGGAAAAAAAAACGTTTTTGAACCGCCACGAACCCTCCACTTAAAACAGGCCATTAGTCGAACCCCTCCATCAACCATTTCCCAACATAACTTAGTCGGTCACTGTAGAGACGCTAATATCTCCCTCACTCTCTCGTTTTAAAATTCTTTTAAAACCCAAGATAACACATTTCAGAGTCGCAGATCCATTTCAAATTCACAGTGAGGACTGCCCCGCCGAAAAAAAAAATTAAGCCTATCCTCCTTCCACCCACCTCCCCCCACTTCCCAAAAAATAATAAAAATTAAAAAAGAAAAAAAAAGAAAAGAAAAATTTAAACAAAAATAAAAAGTAGTTTTAAAATAAATCTACAAATTGATTTGTATATATGTATTAATAGCATACAGGTTGGTCATAAAAATGGCACGACAACGAAAGTGTGCATAGTTGGTAGACTACATTTTTTTGTTTTTCTAGACTTATCTGGAAATACTTTGAAATAGCCATGGAGAATCAGAGCGAGCCAAATGTTGGTCTGTCTGTCAGTCGATAGCGGATTTTGACCAAACGTCGTAGGAACATTGCCTACTTTAGTGGCCTGTCTCCCGAGTCGTCAAATTTGTTCTACCGCAAAGGTCAAGGTCACTGGAGTCTATTGGCTTTTAAACACATCTTGGTCAATATCTGAAACTAGAAGGGCAAAGCCCATACGACTTACATGCTCCTTATGGAACTTACAATATTTAAAATGGAAAATAAAAATGAAAAGGTGATATTAAACTGCAAATACCGACTTTGATCTATCTATGCTCTTGACCTTAATAATAATAATAATAACGGATTTTTATATAGAGGGTACTCCAGCCTAGGACCAGACTCACCACGCTTTACATAGTCATTACATATAAATGCATGCACTAGATAAAACATCACTTTTGCTACAATACACCTAAGACGGAACAGTAAAGGTACAGACTATTTACAACTATGTACATAAATTACAAAGAAAAAAAGACCGAAATAGACTATTTACAACTATGTGCACAAATGACAAAAAAGACAGAACTAGAATAGCAACGAACGAACGAAACACGATTCTTAACGTCCTATTGCATGAGCGTTAAGGACAATAAAATTGGGCTAAAAAGCCCTAATCATACATATTTACCAGACCATTTGGTCTGGCTCTGATAGAGATTAGAATAGCAAAAACCTATTCACAGCTATTTATATGCCCGGTTAGGCCCAGGAAGAAAAACAGTATAAATATTTACAGCCGTGTATACACTTACGGATCAGACATAGACAAAAGATGAGAGAATGGCAGCTGGATACAAATCAATCTGAATAATGCAGTTTGAAGAGGTGGGTTTTGAGGGCCTTTTTGAATGCTTGTGTTGATTGTATGTTGCGGATATGGGAGGCATGGGTGCCACCAAGAAATTTTCCACAATCTGAAGGCAGGGGTCCGGGGCCGCCCAGGCCCCGATGGGGTCCCGGCGTAACGCCCTGGTAGGAGGTTAGGGGGGCAACGCCCCCCAATAGAAAATTTTTACAATATTCAAAGCCAATTTAGAGGCCTCTCGTAAAAGCTGAAGAATGATTTACCACTATACATACAAGACACTCACATAGAACAAGAAAAAAACTACATAGACTTAGTCAATGCAAATGGGAAACACATATGAACAATCAGAAGCATAGTTAAGATTGTTTAAACATTTTGTGAATGTGTATAAGAGGTGAGAGAAAGAAAAGCAAACACACACAAATATACACAATCAGGGGCGGATCTTTCCATTGTTGAGGGGGTGTGCACAGTGCACTAATGCGAAGTGGCGTAGCCACAAGCGTGAGCCTGCGAAGCAGGCAAGTGTACTAGGGGGGTCCGGGGGCATGCTCCCCCGGAAAAATTTGAAAATAATGGTTAAAATCTGTGAAATCTGGTGCATTTTGGGCATTATTTTAAGGACTGAAAATAGTATTGTTTTGTGCTAAAAGTCCTCTTTAAGTTTAGTCCACCCCCACCCCTCCCACACACACAAAAACACCCCTCTGCAAACTCTGATGATAAAATTTACAATAGCAGAACATCTTGCATAAAGGCTTATACAAAGACAGATAAAGTTACTGCAAATAAAACAAGAAATAGCCACTCACATCAGTTTTATTCAAAACTGACCTGATGCATGAACAAGTTAGGTCACAAAAAAAAAAAAAAAAAAAAAAAAAACCAAACAAACAAAAAAAAAAAAAAAACTAATTTGGAGGTACATGAAATTGTGTGGTGAGTGAGAATTAGTAATTTTTTTCTCTTCTTTCTTCTCCTTTTCTCCCTCCTTTTCTTTTTCTTCTTTTTTGTTTTTGGGACCGCCAGGGGGGTGTGCATGTGCACACGTGGCACAAGAACAAGATCCGCCCCTGCACAAGAACAAAAAGCATTTTGTTTTGTTTTCAAACCAGGCTGATCCAATTTTCTCAGCCACAACCGGCATTCATCGCCATCAGGATCAAACTTATCTGACATCAATTCCCACCTCCACTTATTCTTCATTCCCTTATCTACCTCTCACGCTTGTTTTCTTTCCAGTATCGGTATTTTCCTCTAAAAACGGCACCGGCCGGAAGTCATCAACCGAATACGCGGGTTATGCCCCTTTCAGCTGTGCATCTTTACACAAATCTGATACAAATCTTGTTTCGTTTACTTTTATATATTTTTTTTTACGATTTTATTTTCGAAAAATCGGATTTCCGATTGTAAGCTTCAGCAAAAATCTGATTTTCCGACTGTAGGCGGAAAGGTGGCACCCATGTGGGAGGGAAGGAATTCCACTGCTTAGGTGCGGAGTAAGCGAATGCACGTTGGCCGTATGTCTTTGTGCGGGTGACGGGTACCTTGAGTGTGCGAGTGTCAGCAGAAGATCTTAAAGTGCGTGAAGGGGAGTAGACAGACAGTAGATCAGCAAGGTAGGAAGGACAACAATCTGTGAAGAAGTTGTGACAGAGAACAGAGAGTTTGTACTCTATGCGTGCTTGCACAGGAAGCCAGTGAAGGGAATGTAGTAGAGGTGTGATGTGATCGCGTTTCTTAGCTCGGAATACTAGTCTAGCTGCTGAGTTCTGAACCTTTTGTAATTAGTCAATGATGTGTTTTGGAGAGCCAGCAAGGAGAGAGTTGCAATAGTCAAGACGAGAAAGGACGAGATCGCAGACTAGGGTTTTGGTGGCAGGGACTGTAAGATAGTGGCGAAAGGAGCTGATTTGGAGTATGGCCGTGTATGCAGAGCGACAGACGTTGGAGATGTGGTTGTTGAGGGACAGGTCATCGGAGAGAATGTAGCCGAGATTTCTTGCTGAGGATGAGAACTGAATGTTTGTTGTCCCTACTGTAAGCGATGTTGGGAGAGGCGAGAGTGAGGAGGAGGTGTTGTGCTTGTGAATGAGGAGGGCTTCGGTTTTATCGTCATTAAGCTTAAGCTTGTTGAGTGTCATCCATGACTGTGATGCAGTTCTCCAAAGTCTGAACAGTGGAATTAATGAGAGAGGGGGCGGTGGATTTATACAGTTGTGTGTCGTCTGCAAATGACTGACTCTCAACAGCATGCTTTCTAAGCAGGAGAAGCAGTGGCTTGGTGTACAGAGTGAATAACACCGGCCCTAAAACGGAACCCTGAGGCACGCCGCACACCAAGTCTGCTGCGCTGGAGAAACAGCCATCGACGGTGACTGCTTGTGATCTGTCAGAAAGATATGAGTGGAACCAAACCAGGACCGAGCCAGAGATTCCAAAGTAGTGTTGAAGAGTGTTAAAGAGAATGTGATGGTCGACTGTGTCAAAGGCGGCTGAGAGGTCTAATAAGGTGAGAACGGAGACGTTACCATTATCTAAGGCAAGCAACAGATCATTGGTTACCTTTAGGAGGGCTGTCTCAGTGCTGTGGAAGGGTCGGTAGGCAGACTGGTTGGGGCAAAGTAAAGCGTTATCATATAGATAGGCAAACAGTTGTTTGAGAACAATTTTTTCTATGACTTTGGACAGGAAGGAGAGGTTTGAAACAGGTCTATAGTTCTTTAGATTATTTTTGTCTAAGCTTGAGATGACCTTGACCTCTGGCTCCAAATACACTCATAGAATATGAAATATACTACAGCAAAAGTTGTATTATGCCATAAAACAGTGACATTGGGATGACCTTGACCTTCATTGACAGTGAAAAACATAAAACAGTGACCTTGGGATGATCTTGACCTTCACGTCTTTACCTCTCATGCTCATGTATGATCAGATAAGCCAATGTGGTTGGATACTATGGGTTAATATAGAGATATTCTATTGTATGATGACCTATTTTTTGGTATGTTTTTGCAAGGTCTAAAATGACATTGACCTTCAAGATCAACGCAAAACGAAACATATATGAAAGATCAATCTATCATCTCTAAATACAAGTTTGGACTTTATATCTCTCATAGTTAAGGTCAAGATCACTTCAAAGTACCTGTACTAACCGACTTTGGACAGCTCCTGTGACCTTGACCTTGGAGTGAGGTTGACCAAATGTGCATAGGATATCTGTCTCATTGATATCTACCATACAACAAAAAAATCATGTTCAATACTAATAACTTAGAAAAAATGTGAAATTTTGTGTAAAATTGTCTTTTTCTTGTACTAACATTTATTGACCCTGTGGCCTTGACCCTGAAGTGAAGTCATTCATTCGCTGAACATTTATGAGGTCTCATGGGTATACACCATCTTAACAAGTATGGTTGTGATAGCTAAATAGGTTCTGAGATATTAACCCATTTGCAAGTTTTGCACAGACGGCGGATCGCGGACAGACAGACGGACAATATATAGAATAAATAAATACATAAATAAAATGTTATATTTGGACTATTTAGTTCTCATCTCGCACAGATTTGCAAAATTTTGGATTTTTTTTTTTTTTTTTTTTTTTTAAAGCGGGTTCATTGACTCGCATTGCTCTGCAGGTGAGTCAAAAAACGGCTGACGCATTTTTTGGAGGTTTGGAATACAGGTACTTTAAATACTAGTCCATGCTTCAGTAGCAATCCGGTTGTCGCCCCCAATTTTATTATGTGTGTGGGGTGGGAAGGGGTTCAAAACACATGTTGCTTTATCTGAAGAATAACCCAATCCAAATTCATCGTTTTTAACTTTGTGGATACTTTAACAAATGCTAAGCATGCTAGCATTATTCGTTTTTGTATTTTCTCAAAGATCGAGGTCTTTTTACTTCACCGTGAAGGTGCATGGGGTTTCTGTATAAATAGTATCCCCACTTTGTGGAACTTAGTCCTTTAAATTCCCACTGTTTCCGTCATTCTCATTTTGTTCTTTCTCGCTCTTACTCTGTTCTATCAATCTAATATCTTCTTCACTGGACCAATCACCTACCTTTTTTCTTGAAAACTCTCCCCAAACTCCTCAGTTGTGTATGGTGTCTGTTTGGTCAGCTTGGGGTTATTGGATGCTTCCTGCCAAATGGTCACTAAGGCTTTCTATAATATTATTATTTAGCAATGTAGGTATTTTATATGTACGTGTTTTGTTAATATTTTATAATGATGTTTATATTCTATTTTGTTTTTGTAAACGGGAGTTCGATAAATTCGAGTACAGTCTCAGCGTTCCCTGCATTGGATGCCTTTATTGTAAAGTGACCGGCTGGTGGAGTGCCTTCAATGTTACCATTAGGGTTGTTTCAGCAGATCGTTTATACGGTTCAGGGGTGAGTCCTCTTTCAAACGAGTTGTGGTCCTGATTGGGCTCTGTGCAGTCCCCTGGACCCTATACACAATGACTAACTAACTAACCATTTCTAAACACTTTTTGCACTGTACCTTAAACTTGGCTTTGCCGAGTTGGATCATTGTTTGCTTGCAGGTAGTTCACAATGTGGCCTATCCCAACGCCATTGTCACGTGGGGTTTATGGGCTCTGCACAATGGAATTATGGACCCTCACGTTTATTCGGTGGGAACTGCTAGTAAGTCACCCTATGAATTACTTTAATAAATTTATTTGTTTAGCTCGTTCTGTGTTAAGGTTGGGGTACAGAAATAGATAGAAAAATGGTAAAAGAATACTGTCACACTAGCTTTCACACGGCTATGAATCATATGTAGTCCAGCCACTTGATAACAGTTAAAATCACACATTTATTTCTTCTACTCTATACAAGATTCTCTAAGTACTAATCTAACTTAAAAAGTCTCTTTCAATGCTAATAGTTCGATCGCTGATAGTCTATGCAGCTGTTCTATCTTCATCGGGCACTTGCTAGTATATCTCATGTAGATTTGGACTACTGTGGTCCGTTTTACAGTTTCTGAAGAGTTGGACTACTGTGGTCCTGTTTCCGATCAGTTTAAGTGCACCTTCGTGTTATGCACTTAACTCATGAGTGGGGGTTCGAAGTCCTTCTGTGAGGTAGCTTCTGGTCCACCTGTGTAGTTGTGTAGTTGGGTTCCCTTGCCACGCTGTGGGGTCTTGTAGGGTGTGATCCAGGGTAACTCTCTCCGACCTGTGCGGTAGAGGTTACGCAGACAACTCGTCGTTTCTGTGGAGTTGTGCGCACGGGATAGCTCGGGATAGCTCGCCTGCTCGTCTGTAATATAAGAGACGAAATTCTGCACAACCCTGAATAATCGGTTTGTGCAGAGCGTCTCACTGAAAGCCAAGTAGCCCTCAGTGATAGCTCCACATCTCTATACATAAGCGACGAACATTCTGCTACTTCCGGGTTCCCCTGGAATCTCACTCTAAATTCCTATACATACATAAATATAAATCGTGTCTAACTATACACATACAGAATTAATAATAATATAAACATTCAGTGGTACAGCCACTGGTCTGCAAACATACATATAAGTTAAACAACAGTGGTTCCGTACGGGATACAACATGGCGGCGTAACCGGTCGTGTTTCGCCTCGTGGTCGGCTCTTCCACATGGTCACGCAAATTCGGATTAATAATTCACATTTATGCATAGCAAATTCTTCAAACATAATTTCAACAATAATATAAATATATCACGATGAAACAGAAGGGTGTTCATTTACCTGTTTGACAAGTTCAGGCCCGTTGTGACTTGATAGAATTCTATGCTTCTAAGTCCTGCTTCCTGGTCTAAGTGTGTAGAGATTTCTCTAGCTATCTAGCTGTTCACACTTCGGTGTATTACTCCCAACTGACCAAAACTGTGCGTGGTTTGGACCCAGTCAAACTGGCTCCAACCACTTTGCCTAAGCTCTCCCATTGGTTCCAACGGTCCGATTCAAAACTCAAGTGCTGACGTCACTGCGCTGTGTGTGTGGCTCAGGCTCGCAGTGTGCTGTAATTTAATTGCTTGATGTGTACTACACTGACTCTCTACTGTTACAATGACTACACATGCTGAATAGTCAATGAGCAGAGTTAAAACTAGCCAATTCGTGACAGGCTCCCTCAACTGAAAAAAGGCGATGACTACTGGATTCGACCTTTTTCTACTACAGAGCCTAGTTTAACACTGCACTATCCTAGGGTCCTATGTACAAACTAAGTAAGTTGCTCTACCTGAGCTGCAATGCTGTGCCAGGTAGCTATGGACACTAGTGACAGGGTATTACTGGGCGGGGACGAATTCTGGTGCTGTGGCCCTTAGTTGTGTTGGGTGGGCGACAGCTGCTGTGTCCTCCACGAGATGGCGACTGAGGTAGTCGGCTCCGTGGTTCTCTTTGCCGGGTATGTACTCGATCTGGAATGAGTACGCCTGAAGGGTGAGTGCCCATCTCATCAGGCGAGAGTTCAAGGATTTGGAGGCTGCCAGGAACGATAGTGGTTGGTGGTCCACCTGAACTGTGAAGTGTGTCCCATACAGGTAGAGTTGAAATTTCTGTATGGCCCAGACTAGTCCAAGACATTCTTTCTCCGACGTGGCGTAGTGGGTCTCGGCGGGTCTCAATTTTCTGCTGGCGTAGGCGACAGGGAATAGCGTCTCTGCATTCTTGGGGTCGCGCTGTAGCAGTACTGCTCCGAGGCCTAAGTCGCTTGCGTCGGTGCGTAGAACGAATGGCTGAGTCAAATCGGGTAGGTGGAGCACTGGCGCCGATGTCATTCTGTCCTTGAGTGTTTGGAATGCTGTCTCGCATTCGGCTGTCCATACTACTTTGTCCGGGGCGATTTTCCGGGTTCCATTTGTCAGTGGTACGGCGATGCTGTTGTAGTTGTGGATGAGCTTCTTCCGCGATGGCGATGGCCATCCATGTGTGTGGGCCGGGGGTCGCTGGTCGGTCCGTGTATTTCTTGAGGAGATTGATGTGGTGGTATCGGGCTCTCCCGTTCACCTCTACTTGGTAGACTGTCTTGGATTTCTTGGCAGTCACCCGGTACGGTCCTCTCCAAGCGATGTCCAGCTTGTTGGTTCCACTTGGAAGTAAGAGTAGCACTTGATCGCCGACTTGCAGTTCTCTGTCCTTCGCGTGGCGGTTGTAGTACTTCGCCTGACGGGCTCTTGCCTTCTTCAGTGCTTCACCAGCTTTCTTCCACGTTGCTTTGAGGGTTTCCTGCAGGTCTGCGACGTACTTGGTGGCACCTCTTGGTGTGTCGTCTATCTTGGCTTCCGTCCAACTTCTGCGTAGGGCTTCTAGCGGCCCTGCGAGAGGTCTGCCGAATAGCAATGTTGACGGGGTGTAGCCTGTGGCTGCATGGGGCGTTTCTCGGTATGCGAACAGTGCCGCATTCACGTAGGTGTCCCACGCTTCTGGATTGTCGTCGGCGACTTTCCTGAGTATGGTGAGAAGGGTTCCATTCAGTCTTTCTACTTGTCCGTTGCTGGCTGGGTGGTATGGTGGTGTGCGAATGTGATGAACTTGTATCAGCTCGAACACGTCTTGCATCAGGCGGCCGGTGAACTGAGATCCGTTGTCCGTTCTAATGCTGTCCGGGAATCCGACTCTGGTAAAGATGGCGATGAGTGCATCTGCAATCTTCTTGGTGTCTATCGCTGGCAACGGGACTGCTTCGCACCACATCGTACATGCGTCGACGAGTGTGAGTAGAAATCTGTTCCGCTTCTTGGTCATGGGCAGTGGTCCTACTATGTCTACTGAGACTTGCTGGAATGGCACGCCGACTACTACCGATGGTCCTAAGGTAACTGGTACGGTGTGATGTCGCGGGGAATATCGTTGACATTGGTGGCAAGATTTCACGTAGCGCTTGACATCCTCCGTGATTCCTGGCCAATAGTAGTGTGCGCTGATTCTCTGCACTGTGGCTCCAATTCCCATGTGTCCGCTGAGTGGCATGCTGTGGCCTAATTCTAGTACTTGGGCTCGAAGGGTGGCTGGCAGTACTAGTTGGGTGTGATCTCCATCTCCTTGTCGATGTAGAACTCCCTCTTCCATGTAGAAGTCTCCCTTGTGCGGGGGTGTGTGCGCCTTGGGTAGCTTCTGGAAGCACTTCGCTATCGAGGTGTCTTCTTTCTGTGCTGTTTTGATCTCTTCGAGTCCTGGGTTCGGAGCGAACTCGGGCTGGGGTGGTTGGGTTTTAGCTTGGGCCCTGGTTTGCACTGCAGCTATCTCTACAGTTTTGGGGGGCGTGCCTAAGAACACATACCTACAACCTAGCACTAGATCATACAGGGGTTTCTGTAAAACAGCTGCTTGGATTCGTCCTGTGACGTACCTACTCTCTACTTCTATCCAAGCTATTGGGCAAGTAGTCGTCGGTTTCGTCAAGTCTGCTCCTTGTAAGTCGACTGTCTTGTCCGTCAAGTCCGCGCGCGATACAAGAGCTTCGCTAACTATCGCGTCGTATGATAGACCTGTGTCATACAGACAGTTCGCTTCTTTTCCGTTGACCTTGACCGTGTCTGTCACCGATGGGTGATCTCCGATTGTGTGTGGCTTGTTACCGCTACTTTGAGTTAGAACTCTGTGCGCTGGCCGGCTTTCGCGCTCTTCCCTACGTTGTGCGGCCAACTTGAAACATTCTGCGGTGGAGTGATTGTTTCTATTGCAGAACGAGCAATACCGTCTCTGTTCTGCGGGACCTCTTTTCCCGAATTCCGTGTTGGGTCCTTTATTTTGCCCAGGTCTGGGGTTATTCGGCTTATTCGCGGTGCGCTCTTCCCGGTTAGGGCTTCGTTTCTGTGCCTCTTTCCCGTTAGGCTTTAGGTCTCGCCTGAAGCTCTTGGCTTCTCCGTGGGCGGCCACGTACCTATCTGCGACCTTGACCAGATCTTCCAGTCTTTCCGCGCCCTGCTCTACTGAGAATGTTCTCAGCTCGGGGGTCATGGTTTCCCGTAGCTGTTCCCATACTAACAGTTCTGTCAGTCCATCATACGTCTTTGCCGTGGCTGACTGGCTAATCCACTTATCCAGCATTGTGGACAACCGATCCGCGAACTGCGCATAGCTCTCTCCTTTCACTCTCCGATTGGTGCGGAATTTTTGCCGGTAGCATTCTCCTGTTAGTTCGAATCCCGTTAGGAGTGCCTCTTTTACTTTGTGATAGTCAGTCACTCTGTCAGTCGGTAGCTTACTGTAGATGTCATAAGCCTTTCCTCTAAGCCCTTGACTAAGCTTAAAAGACCAATGAGTGGGATCTAGTTTATACTCTGTTGCTAGACGCTCAAACCTAGTCAGATAGAGATCTAGACCTTCTTCTCTCTCATTGAATGTCCCCAGTGGAAATGACATTCCTTGTACAGGGTTGGATGCTACCTCTAGCTGATCTGAGTGGGAAGGGGTTGAGGAAGAACTTGAAGCTCCTGATCCCAATCTTCTTAGCTCTAACTCATGCTGTCTTTCTTTTTCCTTTTCTTCCCTCTCTTTTTCTTTTTCTGCCCTCTCTTTTTCTTTTTCTGCTCTCTCTTTTTCTTTTTCTGCTCGCTCATAATCCCACCTCCTAACTTCTGCTTCTCTCTCTGCTGCTACCTTCTTCTGTTCTGCTTCTAGCTCTAGTTTCTTCTGCTCTGCTTCTAATTCTAGTTTCTTCTGCTCTCTTGCTGCTTCTAGTTCTAATTTCTTTTGCTCTGCTTCTAATTCTGCTTTTCTCTGTTCTGCTTCAAGTTTCTTCTGTTCTCTCTCTGCTGCTCTCTCTGCCTTAGCCTCCTGTTTCTCTACCTCTGCATTTATATACGCAATTAGGTCTCCCCCTGCTAAGTGTAAAGCTTCTCCTAGTTCCTTGAAACGCAATCTCAAGGCCACTGGGTCCGACATTGCCAAACGTGTCTATGAACAACCTCTGAATCAAGTGGAATACCAAAACACTAGCAATAGTGCAATTCAATAACAACAATGCAAAGACCATAAAATTTGCAATCAATAATAGAATAAAACAAGAGTCAAATGGCATACAACAGTTATTTAAGCAAAACCTGCAAAAGAACAATGCAACATACAGGCACAAAAATAATTGAAGCAAAAAAGTTTTTAACTAAAGAATAGTGCACCACAACTGATCAGTGTTATACCCTTACACTATTCTAAGTTATTCTACTTCTACTGTTATCTACTTTTATTGTACTTAGTTCCGGTTATACCCAATTCCTATTATACACAGATCCTAGCTAGGCTCGCCAATTAAAGTGTCACGTGGGGTTTATGGGCTCTGCACAATGGAATTATGGACCCTCACGTTTATTCGGTGGGAACTGCTAGTAAGTCACCCTATGAATTACTTTAATAAATTTATTTGTTTAGCTCGTTCTGTGTTAAGGTTGGGGTACAGAAATAGATAGAAAAATGGTAAAAGAATACTGTCACACTAGCTTTCACACGGCTATGAATCATATGTAGTCCAGCCACTTGATAACAGTTAAAATCACACATTTATTTCTTCTACTCTATACAAGATTCTCTAAGTACTAATCTAACTTAAAAAGTCTCTTTCAATGCTAATAGTTCGATCGCTGATAGTCTATGCAGCTGTTCTATCTTCATCGGGCACTTGCTAGTATATCTCATGTAGATTTGGACTACTGTGGTCCGTTTTACAGTTTCTGAAGAGTTGGACTACTGTGGTCCTGTTTCCGATCAGTTTAAGTGCACCTTCGTGTTATGCACTTAACTCATGAGTGGGGGTTCGAAGTCCTTCTGTGAGGTAGCTTCTGGTCCACCTGTGTAGTTGTGTAGTTGGGTTCCCTTGCCACGCTGTGGGGTCTTGTAGGGTGTGATCCAGGGTAACTCTCTCCGACCTGTGCGGTAGAGGTTACGCAGACAACTCGTCGTTTCTGTGGAGTTGTGCGCACGGGATAGCTCGGGATAGCTCGCCTGCTCGTCTGTAATATAAGAGACGAAATTCTGCACAACCCTGAATAATCGGTTTGTGCAGAGCGTCTCACTGAAAGCCAAGTAGCCCTCAGTGATAGCTCTACATCTCTATACATAAGCGACGAACATTCTGCTACTTCCGGGTTCCCCTGGAATCTCACTCTAAATTCCTATACATACATAAATATAAATCGTGTCTAACTATACACATACAGAATTAATAATAATATAAACATTCAGTGGTACAGCCACTGGTCTGCAAACATACATATAAGTTAAACAACAGTGGTTCCGTACGGGATACAACATGGCGGCGTAACCGGTCGTGTTTCGCCTCGTGGTCGGCTCTTCCACATGGTCACGCAAATTCGGATTAATAATTCACATTTATGCATAGCAAATTCTTCAAACATAATTTCAACAATAATATAAATATATCACGATGAAACAGAAGGGTGTTCATTTACCTGTTTGACAAGTTCAGGCCCGTTGTGACTTGATAGAATTCTATGCTTCTAAGTCCTGCTTCCTGGTCTAAGTGTGTAGAGATTTCTCTAGCTATCTAGCTGTTCACACTTCGGTGTATTACTCCCAACTGACCAAAACTGTGCGTGGTTTGGACCCAGTCAAACTGGCTCCAACCACTTTGCCTAAGCTCTCCCATTGGTTCCAACGGTCCGATTCAAAACTCAAGTGCTGACGTCACTGCGCTGTGTGTGTGGCTCAGGCTCGCAGTGTGCTGTAATTTAATTGCTTGATGTGTACTACACTGACTCTCTACTGTTACAATGACTACACATGCTGAATAGTCAATGAGCAGAGTTAAAACTAGCCAATTCGTGACAGCCATAACCTCCAGATCTCGATAGTTTGACATGTATAATAGTACGTATGTAAGAGTGAACGAATGATACGAGATCAGATAGTATGATTAAGCTACAATTCTGCCGTGAACTGACAAAACCGAGCAAGTCCACAAAACCTACTTTCGAGAAAATCGACGTTTTGTGTTGCGCTATATTACGCGATCGTTTCTGGAAGTTTAAGGGCATATTATAATGCAATTCCTCGATTTAAGAGTGCATACCTTGAATGTTAAAGAAATGTTTGATAGATTTGATGTTTTAAGACTATTTGTGGACTTGCTTTGTTTTGTCAGATTATTCTTGAGATAGATCTTTGTTGAGAACATGACAAAACCAAGCAAGTCACCCGCTTGGTTTTGTCAGTTTATTATTGAATTAAATCCTTGTTAAAAAAATTCACAAAACCAAGTAAGTCAAATCCGCTTGGTTTTGTCAGTTTATTATTAAGTAAATTCTTGTTTTCAAAATTCACCAAACCAAGTAAGTCCCATAGGCCGTTTCGTTTCTTTGTTAAAAAGTCTGACGAGTCACATAAGTTGGGTTTTGTAAGATGTGGGTGCGGCAGTTACAGTGAGTGTATATGTGTGCCTGTTTATTGTTTTTAGCCATTCTTCACTTAATATTCCTGGGTTGGTATGCAGGAGTCATGGGTTTTTTGCTCTCCCTTCAAAATAATATTAGATGCAGCCAATTTAATTTTAAAAATACAAAACTATTTTCCTTTCAGTTTCCTATTGTCGCGATCTTCCTGCCTTTACACCACGTGTATGTCTTGTATTTTATTGCCCTTGTTGTGTGTCTGTAATATATTTGTTGCTGTTTGTTTGTGGGTTCGGGCACTGAATAGAATAGGCCCAACGTTTCCCGGCGTGTCGTAAGAGGCGACTAACAGGGGTAATGTTAGCACGGCATCACTGGGCGAAAGTCTTCTACACAGAAGTCACCGGCCAGGGCGAGGAACCTCACGTTGCTACATGTTCAACGACCACGTGCTCGGGGCCAAGGCGAGCCACACTGTATTCGTGGATTTCGGCTGTGCCCAACAGCCTGGAGAGGATTGGGCACCGCCAGGTCCTTTTTTGCCCAAGACACACTACATGCATAATGACACTATCCACTAATTCCATACCAGATAGGTCGTCGCCCGGCTCAAGGACCGCGCCTTCCGTTGGCCACCAGGACGGAGGTGTTAAGTATGCTACTGATGGACAATTTAGCAAGATCCGCACGAGAAACAGGACCCTAACTGCGGAAGGAAAATTAGAAGAACTGGCCCACGAGTTGGACCACTATCGATGGAACGTTCTAGGCATTAGCGAACTGCGCTGGAAAGGCCTAGGTGAAACAACGACAGACAAAGGCCACAAGCTCTATTTCAGCGGTAGAGATGACAGGCACGAACACGGCGTTGGATTCTTGGTCCACAAGAACATTCTAGCCACTGTCATGGGTTGCCGCCCAGTCTCCAGTAGACTCATTACCATCCGCCTGAGAGCAGCCCCTTTCAACATCACCATCATCCAGACTTATGCCCCAACATCAGACTATGACGACAGCGAAGTGGAGGATTTTTATGAAAATCTACAGGCGGTCCTTGACCAAGTGCCGAAGAAGGACATAGTCATAGTGCAAAGCGACTGGAATGCCAAGGTTGGCCAAGATGCGCACCACAACTGGGGAGACACATGTGGACCCCACTGCAACAACGAGACAAATGACAGGGGTCTGAGATTCTTGGAGTTTGCCAGATACAACAATCTGGTACTGGCAAACACGCTTGGTCTCCACAAAAACTCCAGACGATGGACATGGCACAGTCCCAGGGGGGAGCATCACAACCAAATAGACTACATCATGGTCAAGAAACGCTTCAGATCAAGCATCAACATTGGCAGGACACGCACTTTTCCAGGAGCAGACATCGGAAGTGACCACGATCTCTTGATGATGTCTTTCCGGCTCCACTTGAAGAGAGTAAATACTGCACTAGACTGAAGTTCGACCTGGACAAACTGCAAGACCCGGAGGTGGCAGAACTATTTCAGGCCACAATTGAAGGGAAATTTGCACCACTGCTCATTTTGGGGGCTGGTGAAGTAGATGTCAACACCATGACCACAACCTTCAACTCAGCTGTGACAGATGCCGCCACTGAGATCCTTGGCAAGCACCGACCAAAGAAGAAGCCGTGGATCACACCTGAACTTTTGGATCTGTGTGATAAACGAAGAGAGATTAAAAAAAAAGAAAGAAAAAGAACACCTCACAGGGAGCTGATGTCTACCGAAAAATCAACAATGACATCCGAAAAGGCATGCGCACAGCAAAGGAGAACTGGATAGAAGATCAATGCCAGGAAATAGAGAACAGTCTGAACAAAAACAACAGCAAGAAGGCCTACCAGACTGTAAAGCGGCTGACAAGTTTCAAACAGCCCAAAGTCTCCACGATCCAAAGCAAGTCTGGCATATGCCTTACAGAAGAACAAGAAGTCTTGGACAGATGAACAGAGTACTGCTCTGACCTTTACAACCATACACCAAATGGAGACCCATCAGTTCTAGCATGTCCCGAGAACAGAGAAGAAGAAATCCTCCCAATTCTCCGGGAAGAAGTTGAGGCAGCAGTGCAATCGCTAAAGAAAGGGAAGTCAGCGGGAGTGGACAACATACCCGCGGAACTGCTACAAGCAGGAGGAGAAGCGATGATTGATGCCCTCACCATTATCTGTAACAAGATCTGGAAGAGTGGAGAGTGGCCTATACCATGGGCCCAGTCGCTTGTCATCACTCTTCCCAAAAAAGGTAACCTTCAGGTGTGTGAAAATTACCGCACCATCAGCCTCATCATCCATCCCAGCAAGGTCCTCCTGAAAATATTACTCAACAGGTTGAAACCCCAAGCTGAACAAATCATAGCTGAAGAACAAGCAGGATTCAGGGCAGGGCGAAGTACCACTGAACAGATTTTCAACCTCAGAATAATCTGTGAGAAATACCTACAGCACCAACATCATGTGTTCATAGACTTCAAGAAAACGTTTGACCGAGTCTGGCATGCAGCTCTATGGGCAACAATGAAAGCGTACAACATCAGACCTAAAATTATTGAAGTCATCAAAAACCTGTATGACAAGGCTACCAGTGCAGTCCTCCACAACAGCGCCATCGGGAACTGGTTCAGAACAACAATCGGTGTGCGTCAAGGATGCCTACTCTCTCCAACACCCTTCAACATCTTCCTAGAGTGCATCATGTCAGATGCTCTTGCAGATCACGAAGGCACAGTCAGCATAGGGGGTAGAGCAATCTCCAATCTTCGTTTTGCGGATGACATTGATGGATTGGCTGGAGAGGAACAAGTACTTGAACAGCTGGTACAGAGGCTTGACACCACCTCCAAAGCTTGTGGAATTGAAATAAGTGCAGAGAAGACCGAAATGATGACCAACAACACCATTGGCATCAACACGGACATCAAAGTCCAAGGCCAATCCCTCAACACAGTGCATAGCTTCAAATATTTAGGAGCCATTGTATCAGACAATGGGTCCCGACAGGAAGTCCTCTCCAGGTTCGCACAAACAACTGCTGCCCTGACAAGGTTGAAGCCATTTGGAAAGACAGGACCATCATTCTACATTCCAAAGTAAGACTGCTGCGCTCCCTTGTCATCTCCATCTTCCTATATGCTTGCGAAGCATGGACCCTCACAGCAGATCTACAACGAAGAATACAAAGCATGGAGATGAGGTGCTACAGAAGACTTCTGGGCATTTCCTATACCCAACACATCACCAACGACGAAGTCCGACAGACCATCACACAAGCCATTTGACAACACTATGACCTGCTCACAGTGGTGAAGAAACGGAAACTCCGATGGTATGGCCACGTCACCAGATCATCAGGCCTTGCAAAGACTATTCTGCAAGGCACAGTGCAAGGAGGTAGAAGAAGAGGGAGACCGAAAAAGAGGTGGGAGGACAACATTCGAGAATGGACTGGTTTGACATTGAGAGAAGCCATCAGGGCTGCTGAGGACAGAGAGAGATGGAGTATGCTGGTTAAACGATCATCTGTGGTGCCCCTACGACCTCAGGGTTACGGGACAGGATAGGATAGGATAGGATAATTTGTTTGTTTATTTCCACACCTCGTGGAAGTTGCCGCGTAGGCGGAAGATCTACAGGATCCTTCATGGTGGGCAGGAAAGTACATGAAGAAAACTCTTTTTCAAAAAGCCGAACACGACCTTTGCTGACCGAAATTTCGTCATCATTTTCACAGGAAAATAATATTGCACAGCAGCAATAACATGGATTCTCACTGGTCCACTTCATCTTAAGGCGCTTTCTCATTGGTCGGGAGGACTTACTTTTCTTTGTCAGGTTATTGTAGAAAATGACTTCATCATGCTAACTCGAGCATCAGCCAGAGGATCGCCGAAACAAAATCGCAGGGGACTTGCTTGGTTTTATCAGTTTATTCCCCCACTTAAAATTTTTTTAACAAGGACTTACTCTATGATATCTCCAAATCTAAACATAGTTCGGATTTGATTTTTACAGGTAAGATGCGTCATTCTCTTGCAAGTTTGATGGCGCAAAAAACTCATTTTCGACCTTAGGTGGACTTACTCGGTTTTGTCAAATCACGGCAGAATTATGTTCATAGCCTAAGATACAGCATCTGAATCTGAATCTCTCTCTCTCTCTCTCTCTCTCTCTCTCTCTCTCTCTCTCTCTCTCTCTCTCTCTCTCTCTCTCTCTCTCTCTCTCTCTCTCTCTCTCTCACCAAATAATTAGAAGCACCAAGCAAGTACTCAAATCTTCTCGCTGTGAACTTGACCATCTCTTGACCCTTCATGTGACAATAGAGGCGCGTGCCCGCCGCACGTGCATCCTAATGAAGGGTCACAGGGTTATAATGACCAAGCAAGACCAGGTGTCCCAAACTATCACTAAACAGTGGACATTGACAGTAGACATTGTGATTGGGAGGGGTGATGTGTGGATGTGTGTGTGAGTGTGTGTGCGTGTGTTTGTGTGTGTGTCCTTGTTTACACGGTGTTTTCTGGACAAATCAGGGAACATCTACATAAACTTATATTGACATGCCTACTTGTTTTGACGTCAGAACAATGATCCGTTAGGGTTTGGGCTGGGTTAGGGTTATGGTTAGGGTTCGAACACTTCAAAGTACTTAAAAATGGGGACGAAATATGACCCATTGTCAGCACAACGTATGTGGCGTTTCGGGAAAGTCATGATAATACTGTGTAACCTCGGCTGTGCGTGTGTGTTTCGAAGTCCATGCTTCTGCATTTTTTTCCAACCATCACATTTAGGCTACTAATATAGACAGATTTAATTTCTTTGTTTCCTGGCTTTAGTCACACAATCAATTACTGATTAATTAATATTTTGTAGATTTGTACAATACAGTATTGTCAGAGAGAGAGAGAGAGAGAGAGAGAGAGAGAGAGAGAGAGAGAGAGAGAGACAGAGAGAGACAGAGAGAGAGAAACATACATAAGGGACAGACAAAGAAGGGACAGACACAGAGAATCATACCAACATTGTTCGCTTAGTCATTATAATGATAACTATTATGCCATAGAAAACGATCACGACGTCTGACAGAGGTTGAGAGATATTTCCGGACAGACCAGGAGAAGGCTTTGGCACTATCAAAGTAGGGACAGCTCGCAATTGTTTCGCCTTCTGTCCACTCCAACTGAACGCTGCGTTCTCACAGTCGTCGCTCCTCCCTTCTGTTCTCTCCCGCTCCGTTAATTATCACAATCATGCATGCACACGTGTCCCCATCATGGGCACAAAGGAACGCACGCGACCGTAGCACGCGCAACCCGTGGGAAAGTAGTCGTAGTAGTAGTAGGAGGAGGAGAATTAGTAATAGTAGTATTAGCAGTAGTAGTAGTAGTAGTAGTAGTAGGATGGGAAGTAATAATTAATAGAATGGTAATAGTAGTAGTAGTATTTTTTTTATTTTTTATTTAATCGTTCTTATATAGCGCTTTTCCAGCTCAAGAGCTGCTCAAGGCGCTGGCCGATACAGGATCTAACTCAAGCCGCCCGAGACGCCCACCCGCAGCCTTTGGGCGCATGGTCTGACGCCCGGACAACTGAGCACAATCCTGGGCAGCCAGGGATGGGGGAGAAGGACCTAGATGCATGCTGGGTGTGTTCTTGTCACCGGCACTCACCCGTCTAGGACATGAGCGTCAGGATCTTTAAAGTCCGTTATGATGGAATGTATGCGACACAGACTAGACCTCGGTTTATACTCTCATCCGAAGGAGTAAAAGAGTAGGAGGAGGAGAATTAGTAATAGTAGTATTAGCAGTAGTAGTAGTATTAGCAGTAGTAGTAGTAGGATGGGAAGTAATAATAGAATAATAGTAATATAGTAGTAGTAGTTACAGTAGTAGTAGTTACATTACATTACATGATTATTGCTTTAGGTCCAGCGGACTCTTCCGAGCCAAATCAGGACCGGACAACCCCGAATCCGCCTAAAAGATCTGCTGAAACAACCCTAGTGGTAACACGGAAAGCTCTCCACCAACCAGTCACTTTACAATAAAGACATCCCACGCAGGGGACGCTGAGGCTATACTCTAATTTATCGAATCCCCGTTTACAAAAACAAAATAGGATACAAACATCATTATAAATTATTAACAAAACACATACATATAAAATGCCTACATTGCTAAATAATAACACCATAGGAAGCCCTAGTGACCACCTGGCAAAAAGCGTCCAATATTCCCAAGCTGATTCAACAGACCTCACACACAAATAAGGAGTCTTGTCGCGGAAGAATTTTCAAGAAAAAAGGTTGGTGACTGGTCTAGCGAAGAAGAAGATAGTATAGCAGATTGATAGAACAGAGCAGGAATGAGAAAGAACAAATGAGAAAGACGGTGACAGTGGGAATTTAAAGCACTACATTTCTAGAAAGAGGGGATATTATTTATACTGAAACCCCCGGCACCCCAACGGGGGTAGTAGTAGTAGTGGTAGTAGTAGTAATAGTAGGAGTAGTAATAGGAGTAGTACTAGAGTATAGTAGTTGAGTATAGTAGTAATAGTGGCAGTAGTAGTAGAAGTAGTAGTTTTAGTCCAGTAGTAGCAGTAGGAGGAGGAGAACAAGGAAAAGCTCTAAAAAAAAGCTAATAAACAGCGTGCCTGATCGTAGAAAAGGAAACTGCGCTATGTAAATATCATGATCATCATCATTAAACTGCACATGTATATAAAGGCTACTTGATCGGTGTTAGTGCAACATACATGTACAACTGCCAACAATGGAGTAATAAAAAGAAGGATTAGGTTTATTACGAACATTTTTGAGCTTTTCAAGTTCGCGTCAATTAAAAATGTATTACTTTACAAATATCCATTCCAACACCAACAAGTAGTCTTTCTAGTATAAGGATACCAACACAAATAAAATTCAAGACATGCATGCACACACACAAAAAAAGATTAAATCAAATGACCCATTATAGTCTCTAAACCGCGACTGACTATTTAGCTAACCGACATAAAGAAAGAAGGTGGTAGGAAGGAGCAGAATTTACATCGGGATGGAAAATAAGCGGAGGTAGGGGAAGGGGAGGGGGGGGGATGGAGAGAGGAAGTAGAGAAAAACTGAGTGAGCGACTGAGGGGAGATAACCGAAATGTGAATTAATAACATTCAAGCAGGCAGGTAGATTAACGTCCCCGGACACTCTAGGGACTTGATAACATTTGCAGCAGTTGCATCATTTATAGTTGCACCTATAAAGCATAGGGGAACTGCTGCAAATGTTATTAATTCACATTTCTATATGTGTGTGTGCGTGTGTATACATAGACTGGGCGGTATACTGGGTTTTGTACGTGTTTGGCTCTACTAGTATTTAGGAGAAACCGTAGTTGTAGATTGGCGATGGATACATGAAGTTGAGGTGGGACTGTTTCTTGAACTTGTCATGGCGTCGATAACGCTGGACGAACACAGTCCTGGAACAAAAATAAACAAACAAACAAAAAACATTTAAAATAGCATCATAGTACATCCATTCAGCAAGTATACAAAATAAAATAAAATAAATAACACTATACAAAATAATCAAATAAAAATTAAAAACCAAAAACAGACTTATTGGTTTTATAATAATAATAATAATAATAATAATAATAATAATAATAATAATAATAATAATAATAATAATAATAATAATAATAACACGTTTCGGTTCGCAATAACCTGGCCCAGCGCAGCAGGTAAACTACTGTTTGAAACTGTAAAATACTGAGAAAACAAATCAAGCTATAGCGGTTTGGAGAAGACAGGTAGTTTTTTCAGTACCTGTTGACGTGCTGAATCTTTTGCCAAGGAAAAAAATCAAACCAAATTTAATTCTTCTGAATGTAGCGCCATTTCCCTTGGCGTCACGAGTCAGAATGGAACGCGATAGGTGGGTTGGGGTGGGGGAATTTGAGCGGCTACCGGAAAAAAGAGTTTACTGTTAACGTTGGTCTTTTCAACTCTCTGTGACAATTGTAAGCTACCAGCTGGTCGAATGAACGAAAAACGATGCTTAACGTCCTATTGCATGAGCGTTAAGGACGATCACCACGTCGCCACCCTGACAACAATGCGGTGGTCCTCATTCGGCTTTTTGCAGACCGCTGGACCCTGTAAGCAATGAATAACCAGTTGGGCAATATCTTTCGCGCGACCACATGGTTTGGTTTGGCTTTATTTTTCACAAAGAGAATACAAATTAATCAGCATGGGTAAATTATTGATCACCCGCGCTTCGTAGAGAGAAGGAAGACGATGACATAGTCTATTTGTGAAGCTTACTAAGGATATATGTTAACGCGTGTAGTATTATCGTAAATGTATAGTACTACTTAATCTTTATTATTATTATTATTGAGGATTTTTCTAGCGCACTTATCTCGCCGTACTTGACCACACTCTAGGCGCTGGCCGATACAGGATCTAACTCAAACCGCCCGATTGGTCTGACACCCGGACAACTGAGCACTATCCTGGCCAGCCAGGGATGGGGAGAAGGACCAAGTGCATGCTGGGTGTGTTCTTGTTACCGGCACTCACCCGTCTAGGACATGAGCGTCAGGCTCTTTAAAGAGCGTTATGATGGAATGTATGCGACACACAGACTAGACCTCGGTTTATACTCTCATCCGAAGGAGTAGGAAACGGGAGTAAAGTGTCTTTCCCAAGGACACAACACAATGGCCCGGACAGGGCTCGAACCCGGGACCTTCAGATCAGCAAGCCAAAGCTCTACCATTAGACCACCGTGCCTCTCTTAATATAGTACTACTTAACCTTTAAGAGTCCCAAGATAGCATTTTCAAAGTCACAGTGAGTGTTACCCCACCAGAAAAGAAAACTAGAAGGGCAAAGCCCATGTGACTCACATGTTCCTTATAAAACTCAATATTTACCATGAAAAAACAAAATGGTGGCATTAAAACGCAAAGTAATATCGACTTTGATCTTTTTGTGCTCTTGACCTTGAGATGACATTGACCTCTGGCTCCAAATACACTCATGTACTATCAAATAAATAAAAGCAAAAGTTGTATTAGGCCAACAACAAAAAAACGGTGACCTTGGGATGACCTTTACCTTCTGTGACCTTGACCTTGGGATGACCTTGTCCCTAACGTGATCTCTCATGCATGTCTGATCAAATAACCCAATGTTATTGCATACTGTGGGTTAATTAAACAGCCAGCACTGTACGATGACCTATTTTTGGTATGTTTTTGCAAGGCCTAAAATGACCTTGACCTTCAAGATCAACGCAAAAAGGAATATAATTATATGAAAGATCAATCTATCATCTCTAAATACAAGTTGGGACTTTATATCTCTCATAGTTTAGGGTCAAGGTCACTTCAAAGTACCTATACAAACGACTTTGGACAGCTCCAGTGACCTTGACCGTGGAGTGAGGTTGACCAAATTTGCATAGGATATCTGTCTCATTGATATCTATCATACTACAAAGAACCATGTTCACTATTAATAATTTTTAAAGTTAAATTTTGTGAACATTTTTTGACTAACATGTGATGACCATGTGACCTTGACCTTGAAGTGAAGTCATTCATTCATTCACCGATCATTTTCGAGGTCTCATGGGTATACACCATCTTATCACGTTTGGTTGTGATAGTTGAAATAAGCTCTGAGTACTTCGACACTTTAAAGCTTTTGCACACGGCAGACGGACGAACGGACGGATATTTGTTTTTCGATATCATTTTTGGACTATTTAGCACTCATCTTGCACAGATTTGCAAAATCGGGAGAAAAAAAATGTGTGTGCGTGTGTGTGTGGGTGCGCGCGCGTGTGTGTGTGTGTGTGGAGGAGGGATGTGGGGGTGGAGTAGTGGGAGGGGAGGTGAGTACATAGACTCACATTCTATGCATGCGAGTCAAAAAAAGATTAGAGGCAAACATAATTTGCCTTTTTCAAAATGATAGGGCTTTAATATAAATCAATAAATTAATGTGTTTTTTAATTTGCCTTTTATTTGCGCCCAGATGGATTCAGATTCAGATTCAGAAAACTTTATTATCTCCAAGGAGAAATTCTAACATGGATTTGCTGTCAGCAAAAGGTAATAAAATGTAACAATACTATAAACATGTAAACATGTACGTGTAATCACGCTTATGTACATATTAACAAGAACATTTCCGACACATTGTAAAACTTAAAATACATATCACACTACATGTCCTTATTGCACTTCAACATAAATAAATAAAACACCTACCCACAAACACACACACCCACACACACACATCTACACACACATGGGTTAGACATGAGATTATAAAATTATAAACGTTATAAAGCATCTTAAGAAAAATATACAATCATCAAACTCTGCGTATCATTCTAGCACTGACAATCACAGATTTTAAAACTTATGCATTAGTTAACTAGATACATACTGAATAGTTGAAGAATTGCTGCAAATATTATAAAATTCATCTCTAGTACTCCCATAAACCACTCGCACCCAACTCATTCAGTCAACACTTATTAAGAATTTGTACTGATTTGGGTATAAAACTGTTCTTAGCTCTAACTGTAGAAACATTTGGCACTCTGAAACGGCGACCAGAAGGAAGGAGCTGGTAGTGCTGGGCTAGGATGTGAGTGGAGTCTCTTACAATCATGCTCGCTTTCTTTCTTACTTGCCTTTCGTACAACACACACAAACTTTCCTGCTTTTCACCCACCACTTTCCCACACACCTTCACAATTCTATCCAACACATTCTTACTCTTCACACTGAGACCTCCAAACCAGCAAAGAAAACCAAAGGTCAGCACCGATTGAATAAAACATCTGTAAAAGTTACATAAAACAGACTTGTTGACTTTCAGAGAGCGCAATTTTTGGAGGCAATATATTCTTGACTGACATTTCTTATGGATGGAAGTAGTGTTGGAATCAAAGGTAAGCTTATTGTCAAGTATTGTTCCCAGATATTTGTATTCCAAGACTCTTTCCACCTTTTCTCCATCAATCACTAAGTCAGGCACAGCAGATGGGTTTTTTCTAAAATCAATAATCAGTTCTTTAGTTTTCTTCACATTTATATTTAAAAAATTCTCTTTGCACCATGCAATAAACCTTTGCACTTCCTTTAGATAAACAGTTGCAGAGTTGGAGAGGTCTTGAAGGGCAGAGTCATCTGAGTACTTAATGAGAGGTGTATTTTCAGAGCCTGTGCAATCGTTGGTGTACAGAGTAAACAGAACAGGAGATAGTACAGTGCCCTGAGGGAAGCCAGTTGATGTAGTTCGAGTAGAGGAGAGAGCTCGCTGGAAGCAGACTGACTGAGATCTATGAACTAGAAAGCTGACTATCCACAGGATAAGCCTGGGATTGACGTCAAGGGCCAGAAGTTTGAGCGCCATGAGATGAGGTTGTATCGTATTAAAAGCAGAAGAAAAATCGATAAAGAGAATCCTAACGAAAGAACTAGGTTTATCCAGCTGTGTATAAGCGTTGTTGAGTAGAGTGAGTGTTGCGTCGTCAGTGGATCTGTCTTGCTTGTATGCGAACTGAAAAGGATCAAGAAACTGTTGTGTTTGAGAGAGAAGTTTTTTCAAGACGATACGCTCAAAGCATTTCATGGCGATACTGGTGAGTGCAACTGGCCTATAGTCATTCAACTCAGATGGGCTTCTAGACTTTGGAACAGGACAGATAGTGGAATTTTTCCAGACTGAGGGGACAGCACATTGTTTCAATGATAAAGAAAACAAATGACTGAAAACAACACATAACTGAGCAGAACATACTTTCAACAGTTTTCCACACAAGCCATCTGGACCCATTGCCTTACGGGGGTTTATTCTCTTGAAGTGGGACTCAACAACACAATCCCGGATCTCAAAGTCACCGGAAGCATCTCCCTCCCCATTTCTCACCCTTTCCTGAAGATCAACCAAAACTTCAGACAAACTGTCACTTAAATCATTGCGTTCAAAACGACAATAAAAATCATTCAGCTCGTTAGAAAAAGCTAACTTTTCATCTTCACTTCGCAGGCAACCACTGCTCTGAGGTTTATTCTGGCCTGATAAGGTTTTCAACCCCTTCCAAGCATCCCTTATGTTGCCTGACTGGAACTGACGTTCAACTTTCTCTTTATATTCTAACTTAGCTGCACGTATTTCCTCCCTTAATTTCCTCTGAACCCTCTTTCTTTCTTCCCTATCTCCAGTTTGAAATGCAATTTTCTTTTCATTAATAGTATTTTTCAGTGATCTCGAGACCCAGGGCTTGTTGTTTGGATAGATTTTGACTTGTTTGGTTGGAATAATCATGTCTTCACAGAATTTAACATAGTCAGTGACCACATCAGCAGCCTGATTAACATCATCAGAGGAATCAAGAAAAACATTCCAGTCTGTGCAATCGAAACAACCCTGCAATTGCTCAACACAATCATCCGACCATACTTTTACAGTTTTGGCAACGACAGACTCAGTTAGTATTTTAGGTTTATATGAAGGGATCAAATGTACAGAGTCGTGATCGGATAGTCCGATTTTAGGGAGCTGAAAAGATTTATATGCATGGGGAATGTTGCCATAGCAACAGTCAAGTATAGCATCTTCCCGTGTGTTGACTGTGACAAACTGTTTGAATGAAGGGAGACAACTGCGCAAGTCACAATGATTAAAATCGCCAAGAACAAAATTAGGGGCATCAGGCGAAATCAACTGCAGTGCACGAACGACATCTGCAATTTCTGTGCACGCACGTGAGCGTGAAGCCTGGGTAGTAGGGTGTGTGTATATCACAGTTATAAATATCTGTCCAAATTCGCGTGGTAAGTATTTGGGTCGCAGTGACACAGCGAGCAAATCAACATCAGGTGTACACAGTTGCTTTCTTACTGTCACATTGGCTCGACTACAATACTGCTCGTTGACATACAAACACACACCTCCACCGTGATGTTTACCGCTGACAGTAAATTCAGATCGGTCACTGCGGAATGGCGTGCCAAAACCGTCAATATAAACACTGTCATCGGTGATACAATTGTCAAACCATGTCTCTGAGAAACATAATAAACATGCGTATTTAAATTCGTTCATATATTGTACGTAGGCACATAGTTCATCGAAGTTGCAGTTTGGTGGCTTGGGTCGAAGGGAACGAGTGTTCGAAAGAATGATGGAAGGAAGGGGTAGTAGGGTCCTGTAGCGTCTCAACCTCCGTCGTATCCCCCCTCGGTGACCACGTTTACGCCTTCGGACAATCACATCGGTATTGGAACCATCAGCGTTACAATCAGGAATGATTTCTGCTGGGAAACAGTCAAATCGATGGGGCATAGCGTCAACAGCCGATTGCAGAAGCAAAATTGACTCACGTGTGTACTGAATGAAATCTGTTCGCCAACCGTTATGACGATCGCCATGTTGACCCGTAGCATTCACACCACACTTCAACACACAAAATACCACAGCCACCGCCACCAATACATCCAGAAACAACACAGCACGCATCTTGAAGTCTTCACACACGTCAGTGCAATAAATCAGCCTTCACAATACGCTAAGAACAATGTAAACAGAAAAAAGGAATCTAGCCGACAGCAAAACACACGTCAAGTCGCCCAGAGTGAGCGCCCCTAACAACACATCTCTGCTACAGTGTTGTTTATAACAGAAGGTGTGGCCTCTTGGGGCAGGGGATTAGTCGCCGGTTTCCTATGACGAAGGTCGCGGGTTCCCGGGTTCGATTCCCGCAAAGGGCGAACGAATGTGACTTAGGTACGAGACTATTGAGGCCACCGGGGGTTTCCTCCGGGTACTCCGGTTTGCTTTATCCCTTCAATATTGGTAGTTGGCCGCAATCAATATTAAAACTTCAAAAAAATAAATATTTGATTTCCCTTCCGGCCTCCCTACCTTTACACCACATGTTTGAGTGATAGATGTGTGTTTGTTGTGTGTGTGAGAGTGGGATGATACGTGTGAGCGTGTATGTTGGTACAGATCGCCGCGCTTTGAGCCTGATTAGAGATTTGTGGAAAAGCGCGTATATAGCATCCAGTATTATTATTTTTATTATTATTATTATTATTATTATTATTATTATTATTATTATTATTATTATTACTAAAATTGAAAGCTTATCGGACCGTTTCAGGAACAATTACCCAATATATAATGTTTTAACGTGACTACATTTCAGTTCATAAGTACTCTCATTTTCGCAACACAATAACAAACATCCTTCACTCCATTACACGACTTGGGTTCGACTATAGCTCAATAGTTTGCAGGGCATCCTCTATAGTGCAATACGACTTACTGATGTTAGTAGAGCGGATAGCTCGTGTTACACAGGTTGTGGGTTCGATTCCCGGTGGCCCGGACATAAACATTGGCTGTGATCACTGGCCATCTTACTGTTGCTATTAGCCTGATGGTTGTTTCAGTGTGTAGTTTTTCCCTTCTCCTCCATCCCCAGTCGCCTAAGATTGTGCTCAGTCGTCTGAGCGTCAGACTGTGTGCCCTAGCCTGCAAGTGGGTGCCTCGGGCGGCTTGAGTTAGATCCCTGCATCGGCCAGCGCCTTGAGCAGCTCTTGAGCTGAAAAAGCGCTATATAAGAATGATAAAATAATGTCTGGATCGATCTACTGCAAACTACTGCAGTCCTTCAGTCTGTCTACCTCTGAGCTACCGATGATCCACTGTAGACGTCCACCGCTATTAGGCGAACCCCAAATCCAGTCGTGTAATGGGAGTATCAATGGCGCCTCATGCTGAGTTGCTGACCTGCGAGCGACGAAGAGCAGGCAGCAGATGGAGATGAAGATGATGTAGGCCTCAGGGCACCACTGTTTCCACAGCTTCCCTTCCAGCAGCAGCACCTTCTTTGCCACGCACAGAGCGCCCACCGAGGTCGGGTGCATGGTGAACATCACCCCTAGCAGCGGCAGTAGCATGCTCAGCAGCGTTCTCAGCACCTCCATCACCTACACACACAACTGCCAATTTATTTAGAGTTCCCGCACATGTCTCAACCGTCGGCCAAGGAACAATAAAAGCCTTGCAAGTTCTTAAAGAACGGCGTTTTCAACGCTGCGGAATGTAGAAGGGAGTAGAAGAGATATGTAAAGTCCTTCTATATAATGTTGACAGCGGGGCATGGGTCAGCATTGAAGAAGATGTTCACCGCCAATCCACTCCATCATTTAAACATGTAGAGTTAGACTTATAATATGTCGGTACTTTGGGAGTAAAAACGGTGATCCAAAACGAGAGAAAACGGAACTAAGTAACATTTTAATATATTATGGGTTGAAAATGCTTTTAAATGTTCGTAGAGTTGCTCAAGGTGCGGGCGTCACACCCGCATACTCCAAGACACACACTTGCTGCAATTATGCGCACTGTGTCACGCCATGGACAACAAGAGAAATGCTGGTCGGACAAAAGTCATACAGCATACAGCGTCTTTGGCCCTGTTCACTATTTTAGGCACTACTATTAGTAAAAGTGGCACTATGAAATACGGAATAAGCACTTATCTTCCCTATAGGCCTCAGGAGCTGATAACTTCCCTCGAAGTGGCAAATCTGTCCGATGCTATCGATTGAACAGAGCTGCATTGTCAATCGTCTCTCGTCCACGATCCCCCGTTGGGGTTAGTTAGTTAGTTAGTTAGTTAAATAGATTAACGTCCCCGGACACATAAGCGTATAGGTGACCCACCAAAAAATGCAATTATGAAATTATGAATAAGCCCCCGTTGGGGTGCCGGGGGTTTCAGTATAAATAGTATCCCCACTTTCTGGAAATTTAGTGCTTTAAATTCCCACTGTCGCTGTCTTTCTCATTTGCTCTTTCTCATTCCTGCTCTGTTCTATCAATCTGCTATACTATCGTCTTCTTCGCTAGACCAGTCTCCTACCTTTTTTCTTGAAAACTCTTCCGGGACACGACTCCTTGTTTGTGTATGAGGTCTGTTGGATCAGCTTGGAAATATTGGACGCTTTCTGCCAGGTGGTCACTAGGGCTTCCTGTGATGTTATTATTTAGCAATGTAGGCATTTTATATGTATGTGTTTTGTTGATAATTTATACTGATGTTTGTATTCTATTTTGTTTTTGTAAACGGGGGTTCGATAAGATGGGGTGAAGCCTCAGCCGTCCCCTGCGTGGGATGTCTTTATTGTAAAGTGACTGGCTGGTGGAGGGCATTCAGTTTTCCCACTAGGGTTGTTTCGGCAGATCTTTTATGCGGATTGGGGGTTGTCAGGTCCCGATTTGGCTCGGAAGAGTCCGCTGGACCTAAAGCAACAATTATGTAATGTAATGTAATCTCGTCCACGACTCCACAAGTCATGGGATTGAGGTGAGATCCGGCACTTTTGGTTTGTTAGTTGGTTTCCTTCTTTATTTATTTTTTTCTTTGAGTTTGTAGCCTACTATTCATATTCTAGTAACACTGCAACAGTACTGTAAACCCATCTTTTTTGCTGGTTGTGCTAAATTCGCTGCTCCGCTTTGATACATACTTATTGGATTGATGCAGTTCTTTGTTGGAGTCCCACTGTTTTGCAGTAAAGGTTTGGTCTCGGGGCAAATTATCATTATTTTTGCTGTCCCTGTCGTCTGATGAGTGGACAGAATTGCAGATAATGCTGTGATGTTTAGTCAAGTTTCGCCCGCCTCAACTCAAGTCTTCAAGTCAAACTCTGGACCTCACTTGATCCGAAGTTGAGGCTTTGGAACCATTGCCCTTCAATGGGCTGTTTACTATGATTATTTCGTGTAAATGAGGCGGAACGAAATGAGATGGAACTTACCGTCATCTTCTGTTCAATGATCTTGGCCAGTTTTTCGCCGAAGGGCAAAGTGGGGGGCAGTGGTTCGTGCACGTGCATGCGACCGTAACGGCTGTACATGGGCAGCAGCTGAGATATGGTCACTAGTATCAGCGTCACCAAAGTCACTGCACACGCGCACGTGATCTTCGTCGTATTTCAGTGGTAAATGTGATCCCCATATTGGGTTTCAATGTCAACTTTATAATGATCATCATCGTTATCAACATCAACCTCGGTATCATCCCCGATCGTCATCATCATAAATAGCAGCTACAGCATCGCTGCCCGCTTGAGCTGGCACCATGTTGACTCCTGTTATTGTCGTCGTCATCATCATTATCATCTTTTAGTAGGGGAGGGTAAGGGAGGGGGAGGAGTGGTGGCAGAGGGAGATTCGAGTCATCATAATCATCATCATCATCATCATCATCATCATCATCATCATCATCATCATCATCATTGGTTGCTTCTGAAAAGAACACATTATAAATTAAGAACCCATCATTCGACCACCCACTTCATAACAATGAAAAGGTTATTTAAAGTAAATCAAATGATTTGACCAGCGGTATATAAAGAAACCGTGGATCCCACCTGAACTTTTGGACATGTGTGACAAATGAAGAGAGATGAAAAGGACAAAAAGAACACCTCACAGGGTGATGCCTACCCAAAAATCAACAATGACATCCGAAAAGGCATGCACACAACAAAGGATAACTGGATAGAAGATCAATGCCAGGAAATAGAGATCAATCTGAACAAGAACAACAGCAAGACAAGTGTTAAACCGCCCAAGGTCTCCACGATCCAAAGCAAGTCTGGCTTGTGCCTTACAGAAGAACAAGAAGTCCTGGATAGACAGACAGAGTACTGCTCTAAGCTTTACAACCACACACCAAACGGAGACCCATCCGTTCTAGCATTTCCCCAGAACAGAGAAGTAGAAGAAATCCTCCCAATACTCCGAGAAGAGGTTGAGGCAGCAGTGTAATCGCTGAAGAAGGGGAAGTCAGCGAGAGTGTACAACATACCCGCAGAATTTCTCCAAGCAGGAGGAGAAGCGATGATTGACGCCCTCACCATTATCTGTAACAAGATCTGGCAGAGTGGGGAGTGGCCTACACCATGGACCCAGTGGCTTGTCATCACTCTTCCCAAAAAGGGTAACCGTCAGAGCGTGAAAACTACCGCACCATCAGCCTCACCAGCCATCCCAGCAAAAGGTCCTCCTGAAAATAATACTAAACAGGTTGAAACCCCAAGCTGAACAAATCATAGCTGAAGAACAAGCAGGATTCAGGGCAGGGCGAAGTACCACTGAGCAGATTTTCAACCTCAGAATAATCTGCGAGAAATACCTACAGCACCAACAGAATCTATATCATGTGTCAAGAAAGCTTTTGGCCGTGTCTGGCATGCAGCTCTGTGGGCAACCATGAGAATGTTCAACATCAGCCCTAACATTATTGAATTCATCAAAAGTCTGTATGAAAAGGCTATTACTGTACCAGTGCAGTCCTCAACAACAGCGCCATCGTGAACTGGTTCAGAACAACAATCAGCGTGCGTCAAGGATGCCTAATCTCTCCAGCACCCTTCAACCTCTTTCTGGAGCGCATCATGTCAGATGCCCTTGCGAATCATGAAGGTACAGTCAGCTTAGCGGGTAGAGCAATCTGCAAACTCCGTTTTGCTGATGACATTGATGGACTGGCTGGAGAGGAACAAGAACGTGAACAGCTGGTACAGAGGTTTGACACCACCTCCAGAGCCTATGGAATGCAAATAAGTGCAGAGAAGACCAAAATGATGACCACCAACACCAGTGGCATCAACACGGACATCAAAGTCCAATCCTTTTACACGGTCAACAGCTTCAAATATTCAGAAGCAATTTTATCGCACAATGGGTCCCGAGAGGAAGTCCTCTCCAGGATAGCACAAATAACTGCTGTCCTGTCAAGGTTGACGCCCATTTGGAAAGACAGGACCATCAGTCTGCACTCCAAGGTAAGGTCTGCTGCGCTCCATTGTCATCCTCATCTTCATATACTCTTGCGAAACATGGACGCTCACAGCAGACCTACAACGAAAAATACAAAGCATGGAGATGAGGTGCTACAGAAGACTTCTGGGCATTTCCTACAGCCAGCAAATCACCAACGATGAAGCGCGACAGTTCATCACACATGTCATTGGACAACACGATGACTTGCTCACAGTGGTGAAGAAACGGAAGCTCCGATGGTATTGCCACTTCACCAGAGCATCAACCTTGCAAAGACCATCCTACAAGGCACGGTGCAGGGAGGCAGAAGAAGAGGAAGACAGAAAAGGGGATGAGAAGACAACATTCGAGAATGGACTTTCTTGACACTGAGTAAAGCCATCATGACTGAGGAGGATAGAGAAAGATGGAGCACGCTGGTTAAATGATCATCTGTGTTGCCCCAACAACTTTTGAATTACGGGATAGGATAAGGTAGAATATGATATAAAGACAGTAAGATTTAAATCATTTATAATTATATACAATAATGCTTACCTGCACTAATAACCCACTTGTCAGTCATGACCTCACAGAAGCCATTACGAGGCAGCCAAAAGAGGAAGGACGTCCAGAAGATGATGAAGAGTTCCTCCATGGTCCTGTAGCCCAATTGCAAGGCCATGACCACGTTTGGCTATTCAGCGAGTTGTCGGGGCGTGTGTGTCAGCTACAGGTAGGTACGCGGTGCTCTTTGCTTCTCTATTGTAAGATACCTGTAACATTTAGACATAACAGAAAAGACTTTTGATCACGGCCGATCGCAAATTAATGTAAGACATATAACATCAACCATAGACAACATTATACTGACAGGCCCTTGCCGTTTAGATCCTCTCAAATTCTGCCATTTTTTAAAATGACGTGTGTGATTTTTTTTTAAATGTCGTCACTAACCCAGATGACTGACGTAATTTTAGTCATATAAAAGCACGTGTTATGACATCCTACATAGTAATTTACTGATGTTAAAAAAAAATGTAGGAAAAGAAATGTAGGACGGTTTGAAGCACAGGCGCTTGTATCTGGATAAGCGAGCGCCTATTCCTGTGAGGCATATCTTTTTGGTTATATTTAATATGTATCTATTATAATATGTATTCCTATCCTATCCAATCCGAACCCGTAACTCGGAGGTCGTTGAGGCACCACAGATGACAGGGGCGGATTTTGCCATTATTGAGGGGGTGTGCACTCTTCCCTGAAACCATAAATGCGAAGTGGCGAAGCCACAAGCGCCAGCCAGTGAAGCATGCGAGTGAACTAGGGGAGTCTGGGAGCATGCCCTCCCCCTTCCCCATTCGGAAAAATGTGAAAATAATGGTTACAATCTGTGCAATCTGGTGCATTCGGGGATTATTTTGAGGACTGAAAACAGTATTTTTTTGTTCTAAAAGTCCTCTTTTAGCCCCCCTCCCTTTCTCTCCCCTCACTTCTTTTCCTCCCCCTTCCCCACACACCCTTCTTCAAACTCTGATGATAAAATGTACAATAGCAGAACATCTTGCATAAAGGTTTATAAAGAAAACAACAGGTAAGGTTACTGCAAATAAAACATAAAATATTCACTCAAATCAGTTTTATTCAAAACTGACTTAATGCATGTGCAAGAAATACCTGTAGATCTAGATGTGAGGAATTTAGAAAATTAAAAATAATTTTTAAAACAATAATTTGGAGGTACATGAAACTGTATGGTGAGTGAGAATTAATCAAGGTTTTTTTCTCTCCTTTCTTCTCCTTTTCTCCCTACTTTTTTTTTTTTACCGCCAGGGGTGTGTGCACATAATCATCTTATAACGTGATTTAGACATTAAATAATTTTTCTCTGCAAATTTGATCTTGGATCAGATGAACTTTAAACACTCAACAGCAATAGATTTAAAAAAAAAAAACGACCCTGAAAACAGTCGCTCGATCGCATAAGCTTACTTTGAAAATAAACAAGAAAAAAAAAAGTAACAAAAGGCAAAAACAATGGATTTTGAAGGCTTTGAAATAAGCGTTTTTTGTTTGTTGTTGTTGTTGCTGCTGTTGTTGTTGTTGTTATTAATATATGAACGGATTGGATGCATCCGATTTCAACTGTAATTTGCTCATTGCAGTTTCACCATTCAGTGCAACCAAATCTGGTTGGTACTCGTGACCGTTTAAAACATGCAGGAGTCCTGCGCTGCGTTGGTTAAGGAGCAATTCCAATCCTATCCTATCCTATCCCGTAACTCGGAGGTCGTAGGGGCACCACAGATGATCCTTTAACCAGCGTACTCCATCTTTCTCTGTCCTCGGCAACCCTCATGGCTTCGCTCAGTGTCAAACCAGTCCATTCTCGAATGTTGTCCTCCCACCTCTTTTTCGGTCTCCCCATCTTCTTCTACCTCCTTGTACTGTGCCTTGCAGGATGGTCTTTGCAAGGCCTGATGATCTGGTGACGTGGCCTTACCATCGGAGTTTCAGTTTTTTCACCACTGTGAGCAGGTCATCGTGTTGTCCAATGGCTTGTGTGATGGCCTGTCGGACTTCGTCATTGGTGATGTGCTGGGTATAGGAAATGCCCAGAAGTCTTCTGTAGCACCTCATCTCCATGCTTTGTATTCTTCGTTGTAGATCTGCTGTGGGGGTCCATGTTTCACAAGGGTATAGGAAGATGGAGATGACAAGGGAGCGCAGCAGTCTTACCTTGGAATGTAGACTGATGGTCCTATCTTTCCAAATGGGCTTCAACCTTGCCAGGGCAGCAGTTGTTTGTGCGATACTGGAGAGCACTTCCTGTCGGGACCCATTGTCTGATACAATGGCTCCTAAATATTTGAAGCTATGCACTGTGTTGAGGGACTGGCCTTGGACTTTGATGTCCGTGTTGATGCCATTGATATTGTTGGTCATCATTTTGGTCGTCTCTGCACTTATTTCCATTCCATAGGCTCTCGAGGTGGTGTCAAGCCTATGTACCAGCTGTTCCTGTTTAATCCATCAATGTCACCCGCAAAACGAAGGTTGGAGATTGCTCTACCCGCTATGATGACTGTGCCTTCATGATCTGCAAGGGCATCTGACATGACGCGCTCTAGGAAGATGCTGAAGAGTGGTGGAGAAAAAAGAGCTATTCCCTCATCTGAAATAGGCCTACATTTTATTGAAACTTTTTCTGTGTTATCAAGTATTGAGTTTAATTTTCGTTTTATTTTCTGAGGAACATTTTCACTGTAGATTTCTTATCCTGTGTGTGTGTGTGTGTGTGTGTGTGTGTGTGTGTGTGTGTTTGTGTGTGTGTGTGTGGGGGGGGGGTAGGTGTGTGTGTGTGTGCGTGTGTGTGTGTGTGTGTGTGTGTACTTCCTTTCTTTTAGCATTCTGTATGATAAATGACTTGTCTATAATATAGGCCTACACATGTTCATTTATTGTAAGCATACATATATATGGTGGTGGTGCAAGCAGCTGGGTTGATAATATACTAATTTTATATATATATATATATATATATATCTATATATATATATATATATATATATATATACATGTATATATATATATATATATATATATATATATATATATATATATATGTATATATATATATATATATATATATATATAGATATATATATATATATAATATATATATATATATATATATATATATATATATATATATATATATATATATATATATATATATATATATATATATATATATATATATATATATATATATATATATATATATATATATATATATATATATATATATATATATATATATATATATATATATATATATATATATATGAAAGTGGTCTCTTGGCTTTCTCCAACATCTTCGTTGAAGAATAATTCATAGGTTTTAAGTTGCGAAGATGTTAAATGATTATAATGATTATATAAATAGATAGATAGCGCGGTGGCCGAGTGGTTAGAGCGTTGGCTTGCGTTTTTGGAGGTCCCGAGTTCGAGCCCAGGCCGGGGCATTGTGTTGTGTCCTTGGGAAAGACACTTTACTCCCGTTTCCTACTCCTTCGGATGAGAGTATAAACCGAGGTCTAGTCTGTGTCGCATGCATTCCAACATAACGGACTTTAAAGATCCTGGCGCTCATGTCCTAAACGGGTGAGTGCCGGTGACAAGAACACACCCAGCATGTACCTTGGGTAAAGCGCCAGGGCCGGATCACTTACTCTTGGAGGGGGGGGTTCCAAAAATTTTTTAAGGGGTTAGGGGTGACAAAAACGTGTCCGCTCGAGGAACTTGAGTAGAATGAGGAACGTTTTACTTATCACCAGTGTCAACTAAATTAAGAGCTTTAAAAAAACTCCATATATATTTTTTTTTCTGACTGAGTGAGGTACATCGAATGGCCAGGGGGGGGGGGGGGGGTTCCGGAACCCAGGAACCCCCCCCCCCCCAGATCCGGCCCTGAGCGCTTCATTTGGGGCTGCTGTATTTTCAAAAATGAAAGTGCCCGAATTTCGCCTTGGTGAGGAGGAACAACGAAGCTTAACGTCCTATTGCATCAGCGTTAAGGACGATCACCACGTCGCCACCCTGACAATAATGATTATCATCATCATATCAAAGATGAGATCCTACGGATCTCTAACATTCAGATAATAAAGATGTTAAAATATATATAATTTTTTTTTTAATAGATATAATCATCTAACATCTTCGCAACTTGAAACCTATTAATTATTCTTCAAAGATGTTGTAGAAGCACCATTATCTGTAACAAGATCTGGCAGAGTGGGGAATGGCCTACACCATGGACCCAGTCGCTTGTCATCACTCTTCCCAAAAAAGGTAACCTTCAGGAGTGTGAAAATTACCGCACCATCAGCCTCATCAGCCATCCCAGCAAGGTCCTCCTGAAAATAATACTCAACAGGTTGAAACCACAAGCTGAACAAATCATAGCTGAAGAACAAGCAGGATTCATGGCAGGGCGAAGTACCACTGAACAGATTTTCAACCTCAGAATAATCTGTGAGAAATACCTACAGCACCAACAACATCTATATCATGTGTTCATAGACTTCAAGAAGGCATTTGACCGAGTCTGGCATGCAGCTCTATGGGCAACCATGAAAGTGTACAACATCAGCCCTAAAATTATAGAAGTCATCAAAAGCCTGTATGACAAGGCTACCAGTGCAGTCCTCCATAACAGCGTCATCGGGAACTGGTTCAGAACAACAATCGGTGTGCGTCAAGGATGCCTACTCTCTCCAACACTCTTCAACATCTTCCTAGAGCGCATCATGTCAGATGCTCTTGCAGATCACGAAGGCACAGTCAGCATAGGGGGCAGAGCAATCTCCAATCTTCGTTTTGCGGATGATATTGATGGATTGGCTGGAGAGGAACAAGAACTTGAACAGCTTGTACAGAGGCTTGACACCACCTCCAGAGCTTATGGAATGGAAATAAGTGCAGAGAAGACCAAAATGATGACCAACAACACCAATGGCATCAACACGGACATCAAAGTACAAGGCCAATCCCTCAACACAGTGCACAGCTTCAAATATTTAGGAGCCATTGTGTCAGACAATGGGTCTCGACAGGAAGTCCTCTCCAGGATCGCACAAACAACTGCTGCCCTGACAAGGTTGAAGCCCATTTGGAAAGACAGAACCATCAGTCTACATTCCAAAGTAAGACTGCTGCGCTCTCTGGTCATCTCCATCTTCCTATATGCTTGCGAAGCATGGACCCTCACAGCAGATCTCCAACGAAGAATACAAAGCATGGAGATGAGGTGCTACAGAAGACTTCTGTGCATTTCCTATACCCAACACATCACCAACGACGAAGTCCGACAGACCATCACACAAGCCATTGGACAACACGATGACCTGCTCACAGTGGTGAAGAAACGGAAACTCCGATGGTATGGCCACGTCACCAGATCATCAGGCCTTGCAAAGACCATTCTGCAAGGCACAGTGCAAGGAGGTAGAAGAAGGGGGAGACCGAAAAAGAGGTGGGAGGACAACATTCGAGAATGGACTGGTTTGACACTGAGCGAAGCCATGAGGGCTGCTGAGGACAGAGAAAGATGGAGTATGCTGGTTAAACGATCATCTGTGGTGCCCCTACGACCTTCGGGTTATGGGACAGGATAGGATAGGATAGGTTGTAGAAGACCAATAGACCACTTCAGGTTCCAATGTTACTGCAATAATTTGACTTTTAATCAGGACTGAAAAAAAGCTAGATATAACAACTTCCGCATTATTTGATCAGCTTTGGGCAAGTGGTAGTAAATTCTTATTCGTTTGGTTTTGATGGTTAGAAGTCTAAGGGAAATGACCATAGTAGCTTCCCCTGATAATAGTAATGTTCCTGACTCACTTCCGGTTTCTTCATTCCGGCTGGAAGGAGAAAACACGGCCGCTGAAATTACTAATGAGCTCCACTTTCAAGGTGATTTGCTTTTCTCTCTGTTTTCTTTTTGCATTAGCAATAAATTCTGCGTATCAATGTTGTATTAGAGCACGATCGGCATAAATTAGTAAGCTCTGTTACCTACAAATCAAGCAATGTTTATCAAGAAACAACACGTTAGGAAGCTCTAGTCGGTTGCTAAAAAAGTTTGTTTATTGGTTATGTCAATTATGATAGTAGAGGCAGGTTCGGAATATCGTCACCTAGATAGTGAAGCTGGTGTATGAGTCTTGTGTCGGTTTCTAATTTGGTGAAGGTAAGACTCTTAGCCACAGTTTGCTTTGAACAGAGCTGTCAGAGGGCATTCATGATCCTGCAGTCACCATAGAGATCATCAATACAGCTCTAGATCAAAATACTGGATTTGCTATTGATATATGTCAATCCGTTTGTATGTTGCAGGGCAACATCAGATCAAGTCTTGCCCATAGTGTTGAACTGAAAAAAAAATGGGCAAGAGCATGGAAGTATAATGGAATTGAATTGTCGGTGTGGCTGTTTATTTTTATATTTTGTAAGCAGATTACATAAAATGAAGCAGATGCTTGTTCATCCTGATGTGTGACAGACTTCATAAGCTTTGAACTAAAAGGTTTGGGTATGTAATTTATAGTTAGGTTATTCACTGCAGGAAACAAAAGCTCTTCTATATAGTGGTACTGAAAAACCAACATCAGCAAGAAAATGCCTGCAGAAAATGGACTGATTGTTTCTGAAACAGACATTATCAGACTGGTCTTGGAGTTTCTCCAGAATCGGGAGCTGAACATCTCCATGCTATCGGTAGAGAGGGAGACTGGAGTCATCAATGGACATTTCTCAGATGACCTTCTCTTTCTCCGGCAGCTCATTTTAGATGGTCAGTGGGACGATGTGATAGAGTTTATTCAGCCGCTGCTGGGCATGGAAGGGTTTAATGGCAAGACATTCCAGTACATCATTTTCAAGCACAAATACCTGGAGCTTTTGTGTATCAAGTCAGAGCCCAACATCATGCAGAACTATGAAGTTACTGTTGATGAGGTGAGAGTCAAAGTTGCCATGAAGCAGCTTTTTTTTATGGGTATTTATTTATAATATTTACTATAAGGAAAATCAAATAAACCATTACTAATTTTACTATGGTTCATTTATTTATTTTGTTATTTATATTCTCTATAATTTACTCATTTTGTAACTTTTTTAAGACTGTCTCACTGAGCTATTCAGAGGCTAGTACTACTAGTACTAGTATACTAAAGTTGTACTATAGTGAGTAATATTTAGTTCACTTTACTAGAAGTTTTGCCATCTTCACAGTAGCATGCACGACTGCCAGGCTTTTCACGTTCAAGCATGTACACTTTCTGACTCACATGCATAGCAATGTGAGTCTGTGTAATAGACATGTACTCACCCATTCCTCCCCTCTTCCCCCCTCCCCATCTTCTTTCCTAAAAAAAAAAGAAATCCAGATTTTTGCAAAGTTGTGCGAGATAAGTCCTAAATAGTCCAAAAACTACATTTAAAAATTTGTCCGTCCGTCTGTGCAAAACTAATTAATATCTCAGTTCAACCTATTTCAAATATGACATCCAAACTAGGTAAGATGGTGTATACCCATGACGAGACCTCATAAATGCTCAGTGTTCCATAAGGAGCATGTGAGTCATATGGGCTTTGCCCTTATAGTTTATTAGTACTAGGCAGACTGATTTGCTGACAACCCTAAAATGGGAAGAAAACTGATTAAAAATTCAGTTCATAAACCCACACCTGGAAGTGGAAGTATCGGTAAAAAATAACAGAAGCTTAGACCTGTACACACTACATGACACAGTTGCAATGTTGTTGTTGTTGTTGTTGTTGTTGTTTGTAGATTATAGTCACACGACACTTTCGCATATAGGTGACTACTGGACCGATTTATACTGACACCAGCGGGCCAGTTGTTGGTAAAGGGGAAAATAATATGATCACACATTGACCAATCCGGGATTCGAACCCAGTGTTCCCTCCACACAAAAATAATGAGAGTCCTTGGGACTCCCAGGTATAAAGTTTTAAGAGTCCTTGTGCAAATTTTGAGAGTCCCCAAATCGGAAAAAAAGTAAAAACAAATCCAAGCCTCACTTTTTTTCTGTTTTTTAACTCTGTTAAAACGTCACATTAGTTATCATAATCATATAAAACCAAAAAAATAAAACATGTTTCTTTGGACGCTTTACTGTAAAGTTTACTTCAGTTTGAGTTTCATCATTTATTTGTTTATCCTTGCTTTGGAGTTCCGTATTTTCGATAATGACAGGATCTGTACTTGATGTTGCTGTGGATGAACGGGTTTTGGGCCCAGTCAACCAAGTCAGAAGTGACATGATCGTGTATGATAGAATCAAAGAATAGATTCACGAAGATTTCTTCTGTTCAGTGAATGTATTGCTTGGAGGAAGTTTACAATGCGCACGCATGCGATTTGTAAGGACGGCAACTCCAGACACAATCTTTTATCGTCTACATTGGCAGTCTCAGTTGGGTTCTTATTCTGATTATGCCGTGAATTAGTTTGCCACTCGTTGGTCGTAATTTTGACTTGAGCGATTCGAAAAAAATGTTTGCGTCCACAGGACGCACACATGCAAATTTTTGTGCGTCATTTTTCATATTTTGTGCGTAATTGACGCACTACTGTGCGTAATCGGGAACACTGCGAACCAGCGACCTTTCGGTCACTAGCAAGACGCTCTTACCAACTGAGCTACCCGGCCCCAGTTGCAATACATGTATGACACATTAGATATGCCTTGAATCGCCGATCAGGTGTGAGAAGTACATCTTAAATTTTACATTTGGTGCTGAAAACACTACTGAAAAATCTATGAAGTGAGAAGTTCATGAACTCGATGTTAAGCGAAGCAAAAAGTTGTGGTTTTTCTTAGCTAGAGTCCAACAAACAACTGCTTCTGACAAGAGTGTTCACTGTTTCTGGAAGAATAGGATCTAAAATTAAAATTATCACGGCCATGCGACTGAAAAGTTAGGTAGATGTTCATTAATTTACCTTCAGCACTATCAACTAATGATAATCACAAACTGACAAAGCTCATAATTCTTCGCCTATACTTACGAAGTGATGTCATAGTTTGATGTGCGTAGGTTGGTGACACATTTTAGGCAGTGGTTACTTACCTTGTTTCACTACGAAACTATCAATCATGGCATTTGTCCATCGTTTTTTTCCCATCGTTTTTTTTTCCACTGCTTAAAAAATGCTTTAACAGGAGTTAAAATAATCCCTAAAATTGTCAAATGGAAGTGAACCCACTACTTTGACTGATTGCAAACGGGGTGCCCTAACTCAAATATGGTAGTCAATAGTCAAAACACCCAATCCTGCTGTACCGTGTAGAGAAGAGAGTGACTGCTGGCGATGGAGCGTAGTAGCTGTCTCAGTGTCTGGTCTAAAGATGTGGGACTGGAGTCAGATGACAGTACCTTGGATATAAATAACCCTTATTAGATTATATCCTTATGGGAATAAGGCAATGATAGGAAAGGGTCTATCCCCTCTTCTCTATTACCAGTGGTTTGACTGAGTTTGTGTAGTTGTGCCAAGATTACCATTTCACGGTGGTCTCAGCTCGCACCCTGCTGTAGCTCGCTCACTCACTGTATGTACAGTTTGAGGATTTTGACAAACAGGTGGTGAAGTGCCTGAACAGCCTGGAAGGCCTGTGTCCTACTAAGGAAGACTACAGCAACCTCTGCTTTCTGCTGTCACTGCCCAAACTGTCTGACCACATTGACTTCCAAAACTGGAACCCCAGCAACGCCCGCGTCCAGTGCTTCAAGGATGTATTGCCCATGGTGGAGAAGTTCCTTCCTTTTGAAAAGGTTTTTAGCTTTGATGGTTTGTTTTGAAATTATTAAACAGTGACAGTTTATATGTATGCATGCCTGTCTTTTGCACATGTGAATGAATTTTTGTGTGGGTCAAGGTTTGTAAACTTGTTCATCTTGCCATGGTGGAGAAATTCTTTCTCAATGAAAATATAACTAGGGTCTGGTACTTAGTTAATTACAAGCATAATGTTTTTCATGAATGAATGACTTATAATTTTGCTTATTTAATATACAAATTAACCATAAACCAAGCATGTTCCATTGCTGTATTTCAACAACTACTTATGCTGTATCAGTGCATAAATATAACCAATTGGAAACAATTCTGCCTTGTAGTGATATAACTCACCGATATTTAACTACAGATCTGAGTCTGTATTATTTTTGATTGAATTGCCTAAGGCAAGACTACCTTATGCACACTTTTTTGTCTCCTCCGTAATTGCCTTACTTCATACTTGATTGCTTCCATATAAACTAATCTAGTGATACAGGGGTCGTGCTTATTGCAAGTCTTGTATGCTTTCTTTGACCATAGACGCAAACATTTGCGACATTGGATTTGATAGTGTTGGTATGTTCCCTGATTGTATTTATTTGTACAATTGTCACAATTGTTTCAAAAGTTTCTCAACAACGTTATAAAAGTTTGTTGTTTTTAAAACCGTTTTTGGACAGGGTGATAGTATGAAGCAAGAGGTGTCCAGGAGCGACCGATTGATCCAGCTTGTGCTGAAGGGAGTGTTGTATGAGTCGTGTGTTGAGTACTGCCAGCAGGCTGCCACTGGCTCAGACTCAGCAGGCATCTCCTACGTCTCACTTCTCCATGACACAGGCTTCAGCGAGGCAGACCTCAGTCTTCTGGCCTGGCTGCAGAGTATTCCCTTTGAAACCTTCAACTGCCCTTTCGAGCAAAAGGTATTTTTTTGCCAAATGTAAACTGATTTATTTAACTATTTTTTTCATCATTCTTTTTGACCATTACTATTTCACTACCTAATAACTTTTGGCATTAGGTAGCTGGTTCAGAGTTGTTAATTTTAAAAAAATTAGTTTTTTTCTGAAAGTTTTATTAAATGTAAGTGAATTGTGCTTTTGTTGTTTGTTTTATAAAATTAGCGTCCCTGGACACGTTAGCATATAAGGGACAGAGATATGAAGTTATGATGCACTAAGAAATCAGAAGTAATTGAAGAGGTCTGTCAGGAGATGTGCGCATGGTATGGCAGGGAACGGTATATGCAGACGCGTAAATGTGGGGCAGGTGGATCTTCTCGTTGAAGGCTATGAGGAGGTGTGGCGATCGACCGGAGTAGAGGACTAAGATGTCGTTTTGAGAAGGCAAATGCCAGCACCACCAGGAAGTACAAAAAGCAGCCATTGAGTAGAGCAGCAGGCAGCCAAGCAGCATGGTACCCTTTGTGATCTGCGGCTGTGCCCAAACCATAGAGCCCATAGAAATGAAAATGGAGCTTGAAAGGTGATGTGGAGTGTCATTCGGGATCTCCACCAGTCTTCACTCAGCAGCATAAGTCGACTAGGCTGCCAAAGCCACGGCAATCCCCGTTATAAGCTAATGCCCCTGAAGACAATGCTATAGGGTGGCTGGGATCTGAACGCCTCCTTAGAGCAGGTGTGAGCTGAAAGACTGGTGACTGCCGCAGTGGAAGACATTGGTCAGCTGACCGCCGCAGTGGAAAATTGAGGTTGGCTGGGTTTGACCACCGCAATGGAAGATGCAGATCGGCATGGAAAAAGGTGCTCAACACCTTGGTGAGTGGTCAGTGCCGGAGCTCGAATACTTGTGCGTTTGTGGAGAACTACGATCTATATATTGGGAACATAGCTGTATTGGACTTGTTTTGTTGATAAAAATTGTGAACCAGGAGTTCCGATTTGAAAATGTTACTTTTGAGTGATAAGTGCTGTTTTTCTTGTCATTTTTGTAGTCCATCAATGTGGATGTTCGGCCACTAGTCAAACCGTCACTGGAAGCATCATGGTCAGAGCAGATCCTGGTGACCCCCATCAAACCCAAGATGTTCCCACACTCTGCTATCCCTTCCACACGCCCCAGGTCTGCCGAAATCATGACTCGATCCCTCAACCCACAGTTTGATGGTCTGTCCAGCGGCTTGCGGCGTGACCCTATGGTAAGAGTGTTCTTCTGTTGCATTGCAGATTCAAGACCTTTGATATTAATATCTACTGTCGTAGTAATAAACTTCTTAGGTTTGGAAGATATCGTTCCTTTGGATTTATGAACACATTCATTGTCTAGGTATCATCAGGCGATCGTGCAGCCCTATCTCGCTCCATGATTCCGGGATCCACCCTTCCTCCACCCTCTGTGTCCCTTAATGCCCGCAATCCCATGCTCATGTCCATGGACAAGCTGTTCGCACAAGGGGAGGCTCTGGACACCCGGTCGTCCATCACGGAAGATCCACGCACAGCTATGGCGTCCCCGCGCTCCTCCCTCGTTTTCCAACAGCAGTCAACTCCCCAGCAGCCAACACCTGTCCCTGCTCAGGTTTGTGGATTGGATTTCAATTATTGTTGGCCGAGTTTTCGTGATACTTGAAGGGGACTTTCATGTTCACAGTTTTAGTTGCAAAGCAAAATGCTTTGTTTTTCTGCTCAAAGTTTTAGTAAAATGTTACGTTGTTATATCCTAGCTAGAAGTAAGTCACCAGTATTAAATTGACTGTTGCATTCCTACTTTCCCATCCATGTACCCAGGCACACCATGAAATATTGTACCATCTGTCATGAATTTGCATCCCCTGTAAAAACAAAAAACAATTAACTTTGTGTTCCTTTCAGGTGTCTCAATCACGAAGGCTGTCAGACCAGATGTCACTGTCAGGTGGGGGAGGAGGAGGGAGCAACCACACTCCACCCAGGATAAACTCCCCTGCCCACAGCGTCACTGAGCAGGGTGTGACCTTAAGAGGTCAGGGTCCTGGTCAGCTGTCTGGGGGAAGTGTGCGAGACTCCAGTGAGCTGTACAAGGAATACCAGCGGCAGAAACAACGACTGACGGAGCAGTTGACCTTACAGGTAACCCTGTCTTTTTATCCTATGGTCACAGAATCTCACAAGGAAAGCCATTCTTTTTCTCAGTTTGAGAAGCTGAAGGAGTGTACACTTTTGGTCATTCAGGTTCAAAGTCTTTGTGGGCAAAGTCTTTCAATCAGTTTGGGGTATTTTAGGTTCTCTGATGTTATTAAATTCAATGAAACTCGTTGACAAAGTTGTAAAGGTAATCGGGTCATGAATATTTCAAACCCAAGATGTTTCTGCAGTTTGCTATTACTGACAATGTAAGCTTTGATCAGCCAGGATCAGAGTCATTATTGGCAGATTCCTTGAATCGGTGTGCTTTTGGGTCTTATTACAATGAAAATCGTTGACAGAGTATGAAAGGCAGTTGAGATCAGGATTATTTCTTAGAAGAAGAATTATTAAATCGTCGCCCAGAAATAATATTGCTGGATCACATTGTATATTATATAGCAGTGAGTGTTAATTCTGGGGAGGGAATAGAATCTATTCTTGTAATGTGAAGCTCATAAATGTAATATTGACATATGAAAGTCATGACTTTGATAAGGAGCATAATTTGTGAGGTGGCCGAAGGTTGTTGACTTGACACGAAGGTTGTGTAATAATCATTATCAGCATCGTGATAATCAGTTCACTTTATGGGCCGCTATGATCACATGTTTTGAGTGTGATGTGCAGAAATTTAATTTCATTAGGATATTTATTTGCAGTTATGATGCTCTGATTTTAATTACAGTATTGTTTGTGTTAACAGGAAAAGCAGCGAGATGCTTTTCAGCATGAACTGCAAGAGATAGAGAAGCGGCAACATCAGATCGCTCTTGACAACCGTTTTCATGACAACCCTGCAAACCCCACCCTCACCAAAAGTCAGGAAGAAAGAGGTAAGATGAGGTTTCAAGTTTGTCTTTGATGTGATATGTAAATTATGTTTACTGTTGTGATACAAGGAACATTTTGTAAAACAAATGTTTTATTATAATTTGCACTTTTTGACTCGCATGCTTTTCAATGTGAATTCATGTACTCAACACCACCCCCACCACCCTCCCCTTCCCCCATATAATTCCCAGATTTTTGCAAACCTGTGCGATATGGGTCCTAAATAGTCCAAAAATGATATCAAAATATTGTGTCTGCCCGTCCGTACGTCTGTCTGTGCAAAACTTGCAAATGGATCAGGACCTATTTCAACTATCACAACCAAAGTGGGTAAATTGGTGTCTACCCATGAGACCTCATAAATGATCAGTGAATTATTGACTTAACTTCAAGATCAAGGTCACAGGGTCAACAAATGTTAGTAAAACAATTACCGTTTTGATGGGCATAATACAACTTTTGCTGTAGTTTATTTGAAAGTATGTGAGTGTATGTGGAATTGGAGGTCAAGATCATCTCAAGGTCAAGAGCATTGAAAGATCAAAGTCGGTTTTACTTTTCATTTTAAAGCCACCATTCATTTCATTTTGTTTTTTCTGGGCACTCATTTTCAATTTAAATATTGCAAGTTTCCATAAGGAGCATGTGAGTTAGATGGGCTTTGCCCTTCTAGTTGGGATATGCGTTCTTTCTTTACCCCTTTGCAAGTACTGTCTTATTCCAAGCTAAAATCTAATCTTTTATTTGATCCGTTTTCATATTAAATATTTATTTTTCAACAGATACATTTTTTTTTTCAATCCCAATGTTACAGTCCTTTTATGGTAGCCTCTTTCTAAGCATTCCACTAGGCAATAACTCTGCTGTGTTACATGAGCACGGCTTATCTTAAATGCATTCTCTAAATTGGTGCATTACTGGCATTCATTACAGAAATAATGTACTATAACAACAACAATGAAATTGTAGTAATAATCAGAACTTTTTTTTTTTTTTTTTTTTTAATTCAGACAAAGGTTTCGTAGTGTTATGTTGCATTTTTAGAACACGCTTAGCTTGGGTGAATCGTGCTTCACAAATGTGCAGAAATATAACATACATTGAACTTGAAAGTAATAAATAATACATTAAGTTTAATATGCAAAACCATAGGTGAAAATGGTTATAACTTTTATTTTCTATTTCTGAGGATTAGTTACTTCTGTGAAATACCATGAATTTAAATTTTTAAAAAGGTGTTCAGGCATATTTATCTATGGATATGTATTGAAATTTACTTCCTCTTTCGTGTTTCATTTCAATGCTTTAATACTTTTTTTTTTAAAACTGAAAATCATGGAAGTGCTTTTGTGGTTTAAAGATGTCAGCATATACAAACTGATTATTCTGGGCATGCACATGTGTGTCAGTATGTTTTATGTTTAGTGTGTCAGTGTGCTTTTTTGTGTAATTTTGATTTTAAATATTGTGATCTGTATTTGTGCCTGACCTTAAATAGGATTTACTTTTGCTTCTAGTTAAGTATAAATTGGCTTCTTAGAGTAAGTGTGCATGCTTAGAAGTTTCTTCTGGTTTTTTTTCTCTCCTTGTGAAGCTGTTTATTCTTTACCCTCTTTTTCTTTCTTTCTTCATTCAATCTGTTATTGTTTTCCTATGATCAAAATTTTTGTTGAAGCTGTTGTGTGCTCCCTTTCCTCCTCCCTCCCCATCCCCCCTGCACTCCCCTTCTCCCATTCCCCCCTTCCCACCATCCCCCGCCTTCCGTTATTGTTCCATATGGAAGACTGCATCTGTCTCGTGTCATATTTTTGGAGGGAATGGATAGGTTTTTGTGGTAATGCATACTACTTGATAAGGATGATACCTGTAGGCTTTACCATAACAAATCTAATTACGTGATTTTAATTTTGTAAGAAACCTTTCGCTGTATCTATCATCTCTCCTCCCTCCTCTGTATCTTTTTATTGTAAGCGTTCAAACCATTTCATGAAAAATAATATATTTTATCAATAGAAAAAAAAGACAACTAAAATAAAAACACATATTTTGATAATTTTATGACAACCAAAACCATTAACTTTAACAAAGGCGTAATGAACTCAGCACAGGTTGTCAGTTAAGTTACCCCCATCATGAATCTTCTCCTCTTCCACTTGTAGAACTGATGATGAGACTGGTTGATATGTATCAAGGTAGACATTTACTCTGCTGCCATCATAGTCCAGTGAGCTGCAGTCCACACCCAAATGTCTTGTGCACTAGTCTGAAAGAGCCAATCATCAAAACTAGGATTTTTGTTCACACACCCTTACTCGGTTAGCAAAACAAACACACTTAATATACACACACACACACAAAACACTGACAAGAGAGACAGATGCAGTTCTTTTTACCTGTAGTATTTAGAGCCTTAGTTGTTGCATGGCTTGTAGTGTTAATGTGCAATGTTGTTCTGTTTCTCCGTGTCCACTGTGTCCACTGCCAGTAGAGCCAAACAGCATGCCTAGTCACCAGGATAATCCACTTCTCATCACACCCATCACCCGGTTGTCAGGGGTGACTCTGTCCCCCGTTCACCAGGTCCATCAATCTCCTACAGCGCCGTCACCGACAGTGACAGACACTCCGCGCATGCCTCTTGTGTTTCCATCACCGCATGGTGACAACTCTGCTGGTGACAAGTTTTGCTTGCATGGCGAGAACTTTGCTTCGCCTATCATCTCTGTGGACACTAACTCTTCCCAGTCTTTCGTGCGCCAACGTCCCATCGGGCCCATCCGACGTGTTGCAGATAAGAACACGGCCAACAGTGCCGCACCGGAGAGTGGGGAAACCAGGTCGTCACCTTCAGGGGAAGCTGCGGCCTCAGCAACCACCAACCCCAAATCAGGTAACATGTTTCTGGATCTTACCACCCCTCCTACACGCTGTCGCATCCCTTCCCTGCGTAGCCCCACCAAGCAGCTGACTGGTGGTAATGGTGGTGGAGGGAGCGCTTGTAGCACGCCTGATATCACCCACCGCTTCCTTGCCCAGACAGCCCGCAGCGCCAACCCTGCCTCCCACCTGGCCACACCCCTGACCCCACGGCGGGGAGCGCCCCGCTCCACCACCCCCACTCACTCTAAGAGCAAGACGGCGCCCGAGGTGAGGGCGTCAACGCTGCCTCGCAAAAAAAAAGAGTCCACGCTGTCGGTGAAGAACAATGTCATGTCCACGTCAGCTCATGCCTCGGCTGGGGCTAGCTACAAGAGCTCCTCGTCATCATCGACGGCATCATCAGTTGATAAGGCAGACTGTGAAGACTACAGTGCTAGGTGTAAGACCCTGCCATTGCCAGGTACTGTGGTTGCCCGTTTTGTTGCACTCTCCCCCTTTGGCAGTTTTCTGTGGCATGGCATGTGGTCTGGACTTTTCATCTGACAGTTATTTATATAATTGTTAATAATATGGTCATGCCTAAAATTAATTCAACTTGATGATCTAATTAATATGTTGTTTTGTTTTGTTTTTTACAGTTTACTAATCTTGAGATTTAAGGCATGACTCGTTTTGATAGGTTCAAGCAAGGACATCACTATTGTATTTCATTTTCAGCAGTAGTGTGTTACTTATATTTGGTCCTGCTCCTCCAGCTCTAACCGCACACAATCATAAGAATGAAAATATGTGCTTTCTGACAGTTTGAAAAGTATTTGATTCTGAAACTAATGCAGTTACTAATGCAGTAGAAGTGTAGCATGTGTTATAAGTAATTACAGTAATAATTCAATTAGCAAGCCAGGTTGTCAAATATACAGTGTGTTGAACATATTGTTTGTTTTGGCTTCCCAGTCCTATGGTCCCATCCATTTTTATAACCTCCCGACTGACCCGATGTTTGATTGGTGGATTATTCTATGCTTTACTGTTACTGTTTTATTATAGCATGGTCATATTTGAATGAGAAAGAGAATGGCCATCAACAAGTATATCATAATAATTATCATGCATTAATGTTACTCCTCAAACAATTTCAAAGGATGTGAAGAAAATTGTTTAGCACGTGTTATTGTTATTTTGTCAGAAAATTTGTGTATGGACATGGCAGATGTTGCATCGTAGAATTTAAACAAAATAACTACATGATATAGTTCTGAAATAACAAGATTGAAAGTAATGTGTATGGTTCTGAGTGTATGAACATTTTTAACAATTAATCCAAACCATTTTTGTTGAAGAAGCAGTAATGCATGTGTTCAAACAATTTAGGCGAGTGAGAATGGTATGTTTATTATTTTATGTTATATCTGTATGTTTGTTAAATGTGTTAATGGAATGTTTGGTATGAAATATGCCTCATATTAGTTTTAAACAAATCTAATTTAATTCATGTTCTTGCTATGTTTCATTAATACGTAAAACGTGAAAGTGGTTCTTAATTTATTGAAGTGTTGATTTTTTTGGTACTTCAAGTATTGTAGTCTAAGGGAAATAATTTTATAACGTTTCCTATATTACCTTATAAACTTGATTGTTCTGCAGTCTGGTGATATTTGTGCATGAATTTTGTGTGCTGGAAAGATTTTATTAGGAGCTAGGTTTTTGTTTTACTTGATTTTGATGTATTTTCTATAAATGAATGTTGCACTTGAATTAGTATTGATATGTTTTGATTCTGAACATGATTCATGAACATTACTTCTTACATCTTTGATTCATGAACATTACACTTACATCTTTGTGGGTATTTGAGTCCATTTAATTAAATACAATTATTATATTTTCTTTACAGTTGATTTTAATTTTACTATGTTTAATTTCAAATGCTTTGATATTTATGATTTGTTAATTCGCATTATTTGCTTTGCCTTTTTGTGTGTATATTTTAATGTATTTTGTTTTGTTTCTGTTTCATTCGTTCCCTATGTTAAAATTGAAATCAGGGAAAAACAAACAAAAGTTGGATGGATCAATGTCGCCAGCTCATGCTCGCATAAAACGTTCTGCATCCGTAAAAGGTATTTGTGGGTTGTTTGTGGATGATGCTAATGAAGCATGATTGAGTTGCTGTTTTGTTTTTGGATCAAGTAGTACTTGTCTTCCCTTTTGCTTGTTTTTGGGAATATGGTTTTGTTTAGGGTATTCTGTTATTTCCCCATGCAGTCCTGTTTGGTTTGCTTTAACTCTTTCCCTGCCAGGCATGTTTCCACGTTTGTGCCAGACATTTCTCTGGCACCGGAAAGAAAGTTCAGTACCTTAGGCATTTAAGTTACTGTTCTTTCAATAATAGTTGTTAAATAGACATATTTCATATCAAATTAAAGGTAAAAGAGTGAAGAATAAGAAAAAAAAAAAAAATGTTAATTTGATTATGTTATTGAAATATGTGTTTTGAAAGCATGTTGATCTTTTTGAAATGATAAAATAAAATAAAAATATTTCTACATACCACAGTGATAAAAAAAATCTTGAGGAATAATTCCAATCACTGAATCAGCTTCACACACCAGAAAGAAAATTTATTTAGGATCAAAATACACTTTACAGTTTGAAATTATATTGATTATTAGCAGAGTTTGACACACTGTCGATTGTGCCCATCACAAATGCTTATTAAAATGCACAAAAAACACTCTAAAAACGAATCAATTTGAAGAAACCATGCGCCTGTCGATCGAGAATGAAAGTAGAAAGAGTTATCTCTCTTTGGTTAAAATACGGAACGAAACGGAATACTGAAATCGACGATATATCGTCGATTGGCACAAACATGGCGGCTCAGATCGACGATATATCGTCGATTGGCAGGGAAAGAGTTAAGCCTACGACAGCAAGTAATATTAGGAGCCCCTAAGGTGTGTAGAAAAAAAAAGCGCCACAAAATGTTTTGATTGCTCCGCACAAACTAGTTTTGCTTCTGGGCAATCTTTTGCCATAAGCCAATGCTTTTAAAATGGCGCAGCACATGTTGACTGCACAACAGCCAATCAAAGTGAAGTTTCCTGAAAGTGAAAGTTATTGGCATTTGCACTGACGACACAACAATACTATCAAATATAAATACTAATTCATACTGATTGCACAAATAGCAAGTACACAAATCTTACCAGACTGTAAATGACAAAAAAATCTTCCCTTGCTATTTCACTATTGAACACATTGCCATTCGCAAATCGAAAGCCCACCATTCTGGCCGCCATCTTTTTCTCTTCGCAAACAACCTTTCGAGACTGTTACAGAGCGCTATAGAGCACTACAGAGCACTAGAGACCGCTACAGAGCACTACAGACTGCTACAGAGCGCTATAGAGCACTACAGAGCACTAGAGACCGCTACAGAGCACTACAGACTGCTACAGAGTGCTACACATTGCTACAGAGCGCTACAGACTGCTACATACCACTATCCAGGGGCATAGGGTTGTGCAGACTTTCCGCCAAAATAGTTACGTAGCGTTACGTAGCACTCTGCCTAGGCAACTCGGGGCTGGAGCCAAGAACAACTGCAGTAATGTTTTTTTTCTTTCTAGGTTACCCTAGGAAGTGGTTTTATCCATCCCAAAGCCTTGAAAATACTTTTCCATTTTGCCTTGTTTGTGGCTACAGAGCTTTTTTCTTTTTTATAATGGTAAGCTGCTGCATGGAGCGGTCCTTAACAAATTGTCATAGGCAATAACAGTTGTCCCAGTTCATAAAGTGTTATGAGCTGAGCAATAGTTTTGTTTTAGATTTAGACCCAGTTCCCTTCTGCTTGCTTACTACTGAAAAGTGAGCCTGACCTCAAATGTTCAAACTTTTACACTAGATAGTATAATTATGGAAAAGTAATGATCAAAATTATTGTTGTGATAGCTCTCCAGTAGGCATGTAAGCAGCTTAAAGACATTCGATAACATAACAGCGTGAGTGTAGTCAAGAGGAACTTGATAGTTATTAAGTGTCACCTAATACCACAGCCATTGCAATGCTCTCACTGGTTAATTAACAAAAATACTTTGAAGTATGTTGGTCATGCTCAATTGCATTTTTAGCTCTTTGTGTGTGTGTGTGTGCTAGTGTCTGTTTTCTGGGGGAGACGAGCCATTTACGGCTGTAGCAGATGATATTTTGGACACTCGAACATGACATTTAGACTTGATTTTCGCAAATGTTAGACAACAAAAACAGTATGAATATATAAGCAAATAGTCGTCTCTTAGCCGGTATTAGAAAAATTTTTTATTGCAATTTTGATCTTGATGCAGACACACTTACCTTTCCTTTCATTTCTCTTTATGCACAGTTTCCATTCATCATTAGTCTGCACCCCAAGCTTGTCTCTGCAATAGGGAGTTGTGCATTATATAACTACAAGCAAACATTGTATTGGATTGGTGTTTATATGGATGAAAATGTTTTTTTCTCCAAACGGTGCTATCAATTTGAAGATAAAAATCAAGCAAAATAGTTGTGCACAATGTTTGTGTAGCATCATTAATATTCCGAGGAGTTTTTTAAAAGAGTCTTGCAAATCTTCATGGTTGTTTTCTTGTCTGTGGCCATAGTTATAGAGATTTTATAAAATGTGCTCTAGGATTGTATGTATTATTGTAATGATCATGATGCTATGTGTTTTGCACACACAGTTGTGTACAAACCCTTTGCTTTGTTGTGTGCGTGTGTGTGTGTGAATTCATGTAAGATGGTGTGTAGTTTTTGTGTCACAATTGTCAGTGAAAGATTAATGTTGATGCATTGTTATTATTCATCATTGTTCCATGAATAATTTTGTTTGACAAAATGATTATATATCATGGAAGCAGAATAGAATGAAACAGCGAAAAAGGAGGGAGGGAGATGGAGGGAATGAGGGAGAGAATGTGTGAGAGAAACAGCGACTTAGAATGAGAGAGATAGAGAGTGTGTGTGTGTGTGTGTGAGAGAGAGAGAGAGAGAGAGAGAGAGAGAGAGAGAGAGAGAGAGTCTTAAAGAAAGAGAGTGTGTTTTTGTGAGAGAGAAAAAACTAACCTTGTTTTTATGTGTTAACTTACCCATTGGTTGTTGTTGTTGTTACAATAGGGCATGCTTGGTTATGCAACAGATGTGCACATTCATCCAATCACTCATTTATTTTCACGGAAATCTTGAAAGAAAAACATCTGGGAAATGTTGAAAGAACCTTCTACACTGGTGCTATGGGCATGACGAATCCATAATATTTTGGTTCCTTGATTTTTTTGTTGGGGATATTTTACCCACGCTTACTTTTATAGTTTAGAATTGTTGACTCACATGCATAGCAATGTAAGTTTATGTACCCACCCACACACCCCTAAAAAAATTATTTTTTCTTAGATTTTTGCATATCTGTGTGAGATGAGTCCTAAATAGTCCAAAAATGACATATAAAAAATGTATTTTGTCTGTCCACTGTCCACCATCCACTGTCCACTATCTGCTGTCCATGATCCGCTGTCTGTCTGTGCAACACTTGCAAGTGGATTAATATAGGAAAACCGATTTGAACTATCACAATCAAAGTTGCTAAGATGGTCTATATACCCATGAGACCTCATAGATGATTAGTCAATGAATGGCTTCACTTCAAGGTCAAGGTCACAGTCAACAAATGATTGTCACAAAATGGAAATCTTTCACAAAATTTCACTTTTGTTTCTAGGTTATTAATATTGAACTTATGATTCTTTGGTGCATGGTAGATTTCATCGAGACACACATACTTCACAAATTTGGTCAACCTGACTCCAAGGTCAAGGTCAGTGGAAATGTCCAATGTCGGTTAGTATAAGTAGTTTGAAGTGACCTTGACTATGAGAGATATAAAGTCAAGTTCGGTCAATCCAAGACAAGGGGAAAATGTGTTACAGTGTTAACCAGTACATGGCAAAAGAGAACAAAAATATAGCAAGACAACAGAACACACCAACATTCATATCCTCACAAATACACACAATATAGCAATTACATATTTAGGTATACATTTAGCATGATTTTTGCACCTGGGAGTGCCGGTGGTTTCTGTATATATAGTATCCCCACTTTCAGGACATTTAAAGCTTTAAATTCCCGCTGTAGCTTTCTTCTTACTTTGTTCTTTCTCATTCCTAACCTGTTCTACCAATCTACTATACTGCCCTCGTAGGGGTGCCGGGGGTTTCAGTATAAATAGTATCCCCACTTTCTGGAAATTTAGTGCTTTAAATTCCCACTGTCACTGTCTTTCTCCGTTGTTCTTTCTCATTCCTACTCTGTTCTATCAATCTACTATACTATCTTCTTCTTCGCTAGACCAGTCACCTACCTTTTTTATTGAAAACTCTTCCGGGACAAAACTCCTCATTTGTATGTGAGGTCTGTTGGATCAGCTTGGAAATATTGGACGCTTTCTGCCAGGTGGTCACTGGGGCTTCCTATGATGTTACTATTTGGCAATGTAGGCATTTTATATGTATGTGTTTTGTTGATATTGTATAATGATGTTTATATTCTATTTTGTTTTTGTAAACGGGGGTCGATAAATTAGAGTATTGCCTCAGCATCCCCTGCGTGGTGTGTCTTTATTGTAAAGTGACCGGCCGGTGGAGTGCCCTCAGTGTTACCACTAGGGCTGTTTCGGCAGATCTTTTATGCAGATCAGGGGCGAGTCCTCTTTCAGCGAAGTTGTGGTCTTGATTTTGTGGTCCTGATTCGGCTATACTGGTCCTGATTTGGCTCGGAAGAGTCCGCTGGACCTAAAGCAATAATCATGTAATGTAATGTAGTCTACTATACTATCTTCTTCTCTAGACCAGTCACCTATCTTTTTTCTTGAAAACTGTTCCAAAACTCCTGATTCCTGTAATAGATCTGTTGGGTCAGCTTGGAAATATTGGATGCTTTCTGCCAAATGGTCACTAGGGTTTCCTATGATATTATTAGTTAGCAGTGTAAGCATTTTATATGTATGTATTTTGTTGATATTTTATAATGATGTTTATATTCTATTTTGTTTTTGTAAACGGGGGTTTCGATAATTAGAGTATAGCCCTGCGTGGGATGCCTTTATTGGAAAGTGACCGGCTGGTGGAGTGCCTTCAGTATGACCACTAAGGTTGTTTCTGCAGATCTTTCATACAATTCAGGTGCAAGCCCTCTTTCAACCAAGTTGTGGTCCTGATTCAGCTCTTTGCAGTCTGCTGGACCCTTTAAGCAATGAATAACTAAGTAACTAATCTATCACCTCTTTCACTTCCAGAGGTCCCCCCTTTCCATACCCTTTACCCTTTTCTTTAGTATAATAACAAGAATTAAGTACACACACTCTCTCTCTCTCTAACTCACACACACACCTAAACACACACACACACACAACAACAACAACAAATAACACGCCAGAAATTCTTAATAATTTATACATTCTTAATACACTCAGAAGTCATTGATATGAACTGGCTAGCTGTCTGCTCGTCTACCGTCCCAACATTACGCCTCAACTCCCCTGCTCACCCTTATGCCTCCACTCATAAGCCTTTTTTTTTTTTATAAATGAAGTTGCCTGCCTAATGTATGAACCTGTACATCCACTTTATCTGCCCCCACCCCACCCTTCTCCTTCACTCACACACACACATACACCCTTGATGTTATTTATTTATTTATTCAGATAAAGTCCAAACGTGTTGTATTTAGAGATGATAGATTGATCTTTTATATATGTTCCGTTTTCGTGTTGATCTTGAAGGTCATTTTATATTTAAGCCTTGCAAAAACATTTTTTTTAAAGGCCACCATATAGTGGAATGGCTATTTAACCCATAGTATGCAACAACATGGAGTTATTTGATCAGACATGCATGAGAGGTCTAGTGAGGGTCAAGATCATCCCAAGGGTCAATAAGGGTCAAGGTCATCCCAAGATCACAGTTTTTTGCTGTTGTTTTTGTGTTCTTAATACGACTGTTGATGTAGTTTATTTGATAGTACATGAGTGTATTTAGAGCCAGAAGTTGAAAGTCACCTCAAGGTCAAGAGCATAGAAAGGTCAGTCGGGATTTGTGTTTTAATGCCACCATTTTGTTTTTTCTGGGTACTCATCTTCATGTTAAATATTGCAAGTTCCACAAGGAGCATGTGAGTCATATTGGCTTTCCCTTCTAGTTTATTTAATTAGTTATTTTTTAAATTGCAGTTTTTTCATAATTTGTTAATATTTATTTAAAAAATTTCTGATTTGATTTCAAAATAATTTTTTTGTTTTTTTTAGCAAAAGTCAAAGTTTGTATTTTAAGTTACTGTCAATATAATCAGTTCTGTTGGTTATTTTTCCATCTGTACGAATTCATATTTATGTTAGTGTTTTAAATTGAGTTGCATAATTATTGTGTGTCTTTAGAGTTTAAGTTGCAGATTTTCAAAATTAATAATTTTATTTTAGTTGGTTTTTTTTATTTAATTTTTTTTATTATGTTAAGAAAAAAAGTTGATTGAACTAGTTTTCACAGAAGAATGCACTTTAAAAGTAACACTTTTTTTTTTCTTGTCAGAGGTGAAAGAAAAGATGGTGAACCCAGCTCAGATTTTGACCAGTAGTTCTGCTAGATCTTCACCTATCAAGGTAATCTTTTTGTTACGCATCTTCCTCTTCATCATCATCATCATCATCATCATCATCATCATCATCATTATTTCTGCCGTGTCTTGTTTATGTTTTTCACCTTCTTCTCAAAGGGTTCTTATATCTTGCTTGTTGACCCAAATAATGTGCTTTTACTTATTTCACACCTCAGCTTCCAATACAAATGTTCCCCCTGATTTATATGACTTTGCAACCCAAGCACACCCATTCCCTGGCAGTGACCTCACACCCCTAGCTTTGGCCAGTTATATTTTTCACTATTAACTCATAGTTTCGGGTGTCGGATAGTGCAGTGGTTGGAGCACTCGCTACTGTGTCGAAAGTGAAGCACCGTCCGGTGCGGTTAGCACTTGGATGGGTGACCGCTAAGGTGTGAAGCGACAAACAACAACGCCCCCAGTTGACTCAACTGTGATTGAGTACCTACTCTCTTGAGGGTGGGGAAGGTAAAGCAGCGAGGGAGAGAGTTGGGCATCACCCTCATTACGCTGGCCCAAGATAAGTGTGATCTCCAACATCACGCTCCCCTACGGCCACAAGGCTATGGGACTACCTTTACCTTTTTTACCTATTAACTCATAAATCCTGCCCCCTGAAGTTTCCATTTCCGGCGCCTTTTAAAGTGACAGTGTAAATCAACAAGGGCGATTATGGGTGCCTACTCTTTTTTTCTGGTGCCTGTACTTTACTGAGGCGACTTGAGTGTTTTCAATATAGGGGGTAAGCGAAGGGAAACCCATTATGAATGTTTTTTTTTTTTCTTGTGGGTTAGCAGACGTGAGAAGCTGTGGCTTGTTGTGCCATACAATCTGTTCTACAGTAGTCTGTTTGCTTTCCATTCATATGCTGGTATATCTGTTGAACTTCGTGTAGGCCAGCCATATTTAGTGCAGTCATGGGATCAAACTGTGATTTTTATATTCTAGCATGTACGGGATATTTTGGTTGTGTTGTATATAAAATAAATTTTAAGATCCTTTATATGGATCAGAGGTGAGTTCTATTTCAACCAAGTTGTGGTCTTGATTTTGTGGTCCTGATTCGGCTCTTTGCAGTTCGCTGGACCCTGTAAACAATGAATAACTAACTATATATATGGCAATTGTGATTAAACCAGATCAAATTGTTGATAGAAACTTGGGCTTATTTTTGGAGGTATTGAAATTGTGAAGAAGATAGCTCAAACTTAATAAATAATTTCGTATTGGGCAAAAGCTATAATGCATAAGTACTAAGCTTTAACAGTGTTCTTGCCAATTTGAACTAAATGTTTCTGCAACATATTAATCATTAAAATATTCTTTTGAATTTGTCAACTGGTTGGTATTCATTTAGAACTGGTATAGGTTCGTTTGGAGTAGGGAACTTTGAAGCATTTTAGTGTCATGCACATTGAATATAAATCATACTTGACATGGCAGCTTTTGATGAGTTTTTCAAGTACAAGACAGTTACCATGTTGTAACTGCACCTGACAAATGCTTCTTTCTATGTTTCTTTCTCCGGGATCTTGTAACCTTTACAAAATTGTTGTAATACTCTGCAGTGTTGAAAGAGTTCATTGTTAGAAAAGAAGAACCAAAGTGTGAAAGAAGAACAAGTGCTCTCAACAAACCTGTATTACCTCTTAGTTACAAGGAATGATAGAATTAGGAATTATGGTATTTTAATGCCACTCAGTATATTTCAACCTATAAGGCTTTGTGGCAGAGCAACTGTAATGAGTTAATTGTTCCCTCAGTTGTGTTAAATGGAAGATATATATTATCCAATATTTGACCTGCACTGACTTTTAACAATCAATATTTATATTGTTGCCAGCATCTAGCACAAGCCAGGCTTCTATTCAAGTGATTTTATCATGTGTTGGAGCTTACACAGCAGACACGTGTGTGTGCTTGTGTGATGTTTTTTAAATTTATGTTGTTGTTTTTTTTCCAAAAATGGTTTATGATACATTTTTTGAGTTTCTTTATGCTGCCTCATAAACTTATAATGTAATTGCCCTTGGGGATGAATAAAGTTGTATTGTATTGTATTGTATTGTATTAATAGACATTGACCAGGGCCTTTCTGGAAGGAAGGACTTAATTACAGATACTCTTATAGCAGTTGTTTTCACAGAACAGGTTTGCACAATTGAATGTAAAGGTTCCACAGATTAAGTGGGAATGTTTAGAGCATAGCAAGACTTCCCGCTATAGTTGTATTGTGAAAAAGGCAAAAATGTTTGTGTTTATTGGAATGGAATAGGTATGTCTAGTGGATAGGCCTGTTTTTAGAATAAAATCTGATAAAATATGACAGCTAACATTAACGTATTCATATTTACAGAATCATCTGCGGAGTGTACACAATTGCCCACATTTGTGGTGAACCTTTGCTATTTATTCCATCTACGTTTTGTAAGTTTATCAAATTTAGTTGCGGAAACTAATCTTTCCAACAGTAATGAGAAAGCTACAATTAAGCACCAAAACTACATAGTACTTTGCACATTCAATTGTTAGCTAATGAGAAAACTATTTTTTCCTATTATAATGACAGTACTTCAAAAGGGATCCAGAACTCAGGGCTGTTGTGTGTGCGAGTTGGATTATTAGTGAAGAAGAAAAGGTGTTTTGTAACGGTAATGGCAGAACAGAAAAAAGGAAAACCAAAACCTACAGAGCATGCAGGTGTCAGTAAGCCAAGCGGCCAGCCAACTTGGGATGGGTTGTATATTGTACGTTTTTTTGTGTTTATCTGTTATTCTCTCTGCTATTTCAAATTGCACCACACACCCTCGCCCCAATCTTGTTGGTTATTTGACTTTTCCTACTGTGTTTGTGTGTGCATTTGTTACTGGCCCAAAACAATACTGCCTTATTGCACTATTATTATAGTAGTGAGTTTCTGTCCAGCAGTATTTTTTGTGTGGGTAGCTGCACATTCAGGAAATGCATCATGTGTGTGTAATTATACCTACAAACACTATTTCCTTCAAGTGTTAAGGACCTTTGAACAGTTATTTTGTTTGCTGGTTTGAATATAAATGAAAGTGTTTGTTAATGATTTTTTTTTTTTTTTTTTTTTTTGGTAAGATAAACTTTTACTGATGTGTTCTGATCAGCTCATTTGTGCAACATCTCCTTCTTCCGCCAAATTCTGATCTCGCTTCAGTTATACCATATTCTCTGGTTTTGCAGGCAGGTGGAGGCAAGCCACGCTTTGTTCCTGTCACCACGCTGGAAGACATACAGGCCATTCGTACAGTGGCCTTCCATCCTTCCGGCAATTTTTATGCTGTAGGGAGCAACTCCAAGACACTGCGAATCTGCTCCTTCCCACACATTGGCAATTTGAGGCAAGTCTATTGATAACCCCCAAAACAGATTAAAATTATGCTAGGCAATTCAAGTATTTTAAAAATTAAAATACATTTAAAAAATACTTTCGAACACACTGCAGGTATTTTTATTCCAACTCATTGGACATTTGAGGCAAATATATTGAAGAAAAATGAATAAATTATATAATCATCCAAATTATTCGAATAAGCTTTTGTCGAAAGATAATGTACCTTGTGTTATACACTTGCGTGTAACTGGTGGCAAACAGAGACTATTAATCCTAATTCAGACCTGCATCTAATCCCACCTTGAAAATAACAAGTGGATTGAAACGGAAGGATTATAGTTTTACAACCAGTTTATGTCTGCATTCTATTTGCTCAAATATCAGCACCTTCCAAAATGCAAGCTTGTTGCTCTTGTTACTAAGCTATAGTGAATATCAGACCATTTCAAGCTTATAGCCCGAGACCAACTTGAATTTATTTGATCTTTAAATTTTTAGATATTTTGCAACAACAGTTATGTCAGAGAGCAGGAAGGACCATAAAAAGCCTTGAATGTATGAGATAAGGGCTGTATTTATAACATAAGCAGAATTAAAATAATCCAATCTGCATTATACAGTACTAGGAATTAACTCAGTGTTGCATGGTTAATCTTGGCTTGCAGAGAAGACCATGTTGCGCATGAAGCCAGTGTGGTTCAGAAGCACTCCAAACACCACAAAGGGTCCATCTACTGCAGCGCCTGGAACCCCACCGGCGACCTCCTGGCCACAGGCTCCAACGACAAAACCATACGTCTTACCAGGTTCAACGTGGATACCCTCTCCACTGAAGGTAAAAGTCTTATAATTTAATTAAACTTTTAAAAATCCCCAAATTACTTCCATGGATGTTAAACAACCCCTTCACATTTTGTTATGAATTTGCGGCTCACTTGTGACTGTATATGGTATAAATATAATATTATTTCAAATACTTAATTCAGAAGTTTACATTTCAAATGTGTTCAAATATTGAATTCTAAGTTGGTTTAACTGTATATTTCAAATGTGTTCAAATATGATTTCTAAGGTTGTTTAACTGAAAGTAATCATTTTTGCATGGGCACTTTCAATGGTTGATTACAAGTGCAGACCAGACATGTATGTGTTAAAAAAGAACTACTGTTCTTGATTTCATAATCTGTTTTACACATTTATTTTAAAAACAATTATTTGCTCTGTGTATGCTCATGTTTATATTATAAAATCTATCAGCATTGGCTTATTGCAGAATTTCTTTCTCGGCATAATGAGATTGCGTTTTTCTGCTTTGACCACATCATCATAATTATCTTTAATGGTACATTCTGTACAACTTGTTTTGAATGAGTGCGCTAAGCTACTGTTAACCTATTTTTCCACAGCGTGGATGTTGACCCTAACCCTAACCTATTTTTCCACAGCATGGATGTTGTCAGCTTAGCCAATTATTTTTGTATTGACAGGCCCAGGCATGGAATTGTCATTCCACGATGGTACAGTGCGTGATGTGGTGTTCATGCAGGACTTGACCAATCGCCTCTCTCTCCTCATCAGCGGTGGAGCGGGCGACTGCAAGATCTATGCCTCTGACTGCGAGACTGGCACCCCTATCAGAGCCCTTACCGGCCATGGAGGTTCGTGCTGTGGTATTTCATCATCCCTCACGTTCCTCATCCTCAGTATCATCATCATTGTGAGAAAGTCTGACTCGTGCAAAGGGGCCCAGTCTTTTGATATTGCCTTTGCTTCCAGCCCTATCGGAATCTCCTTTGTACAATTTACTTTAGTATTTCCTTTGGGGAGACTGATGGCGCAGTGATGTATGCCATGTACTCAAATGTCATGTGATAACATTCCAACCTGAGGCAGTGGTTCAAAGCCCATTAACAGCCTGGATTAAAAAAAATAATAAAAAAAAGTTTTTGTTTACCCTGGAACTGTGATACTACTCCTTTGGAGGAGAGTATAAACAAAGATCTAGTCTGTGAACGCACACATTCCATTGCACGGGCTTTAACTCCTTTGCCTGCCAATCGACGATATATCGTCGATCTGAGCAGCCATGTTTGTGCCAATCGACGATATATCGTCGATTTCAGTATTCCGTTTCTTTCCGTTTTTTTGCGCAGTCCAATCCAAGTTTTATTGTAACCAAAGAGAGGTAACTCTTTCTACTTTCGTTCTCGATCGACACGCGCGTGGTTTCTTCAAATTGATTCGTTTTTAGAGGGTTTTTTTGTGCATTTTACTAAGCATTGGGATGGGCACAATCGACAGTGTGTCAAACTCTGCTAATAATCAATATAATTTCAAACTGTAAAGTGTATTTTGATCTTAAATAAATTTTCTTTCTGGTGTGTGAAGCTGATTCAGTGATTGGAATTATTCCTCCAGGTTTTTTTTATCACTGTGGTATGTAGAAATATTTTTATTTTATTTTATCATTTCAAAAAGATCAACATGCTTTCAAAACACATATTTCAATAACATAATCAAATTAACATTTTTGTACTTTTTTTTCTTATTCTTCACTCTTTTACCTTTAATTTGATATGAAATATGTCTATTTAACAACTATTATTGAAAGAACAGTAGCTTAAATGCCTAAGGTACTGAACTTTCTTTCCGGTGCCAGAGAAATGTCTGGCACAAACATGGAAACATGCCTGGCAGGGAAAGAGTTAAAGATCCTGACGCTCATGTCCTAGACGGGCAAGTGCCGGCACCACAAAATACACCCAGGATGCACTAGGTCCCTTCTCCCCATCCCTGGTCGCCCAGGATTTTGCTTAGTGGTCTATTCACCCAAAAGCTGCAAGTGGGCGCCTCGTGTGGCTTGAGTTAGATCCTGTATCGGCCAGCGCCTTGAGCAGCTCTTGAGCTGGAAAAGCGCTTATGTAAAAAGTGATGAAGTAGTGGGTAATGTGACCAAACCAGGCCACTTTCCTTCTGTAGACAGCAAGCGTGCCTGACAATGCATAAAGCCTCTGCATTTACAGCTTATTAACATGATTCATTGCTTGCACAGAAAGATAAGATCTTTTGGCTGCAGTGTCAGAACGCTTCCACAAAGTGTGGATGTATACTACAATGGTTATTATACATTTGTACTGAAGAAAATGCTCCAATGGTGTGTTTGTGTTGGGTGTTGCAGGTCATGTGTACTCTCTACATACATGGGGCGGCTGCATGTTTCTCAGTGGTTCACAAGATAAAACTGCTCGATTCTGGGACCTGCGTGCCTCCACTGCAATCACTGTTGTTCCCAGCCCTACAGGTACGTTCTCTCCTGTTATTGTCATTATGAGAGAAGGTTTCCTGATATAAAATATAAATTCTTTTTAAGTTACCGAAATTAAAATTGTTGGTGGGATGATCTCTTCCTTTAATGTCCATAATTGACAATTACTGACATATTGATAGCAGCTATCATGGAAATGCAAAAACATAGGAACAGTGCAACTGATGATGAACGTAGTCCTACATTTGTCACCATGTTTTAACAATGTCACAGCCATGCTTGGGTTGTTTTTAATTTCATGAGTAACTGTTGTATTTGACCAATTGTGTTGCAGCATGAGAAAACCAGGCTAAAGTGTCAAAATATGAAAAATTACTTATTTATTTATTAACAAAGTACTAAAAATAATCTTCAAAATGCAAAAAACAGAATTGTTTTATCTTTATTGGTTGATGTTTTATGATTTTTTTTAATATTTTATTTTCGCGGGGGCTAATTTCCAGAAATTGCCTTCAAAGTTTTGAATTGTAAAATAATTATTACTTCACAACCAGAATTTTCCCATGCATGTATTTAGTATCAAAACAATCAGGAAGATGGCAGCAATATGGCAGTGAGCTGAGATAAGATGAGAAAATTCACATTATACACCATCCACACTACTGAACATTAAAAAAATGAAAACAGTACGCTTAATTTTATTCTGTACCCATTTATAATGCATTGTGTTTTTAAACATATTAGAAATAAAACAGTGTTTAGCAAGTCTATAATAACTCAAACACACAATAATATATCAAGAACATGGCCTGAATCAATAATTTTTCTAAAATAAACCCTATCATGATGCCCGCCCCCCCCCCCCCCCCCCCCCACCACCACTGAAATCCCTCGTCCGTCAAGTAATCTTTTGTTTAACTGCAAGTGCTACATCAGCTCAGTTCAAATAGTCAAACAAAGATTACAAACCTAAAACAAAAGTTTCATTAGGTAGTTTTCAGTCCTAATAATCAAGCTTTAATAATACCCCGCCTCCCCTCTCCCTTTAGCACATCGAATAAATCTGTCGCGTCACAGGTGTAAATCAAAATAACATGTCATTTTGCTCTATAAAGTTTAAATAAACACAAATATCAAAGCAAATTCTAATTAATAGTCATTTGGTAAATATAATAATCACATTTCTAATTCTGTTAAGCAGAAGTGAGCCAATGCACCCCCACCCTTCTAAAACTTGACACCAAAAATGTTGACGAAAACCACTGCAGCCTCTCATTTAATAACTTTCTTTAAAAAAACATCCATATATTACTTTAAAAAAATACACATTCATTTAACAAAACAGAACAAACTATATAAGTTAAACAAAAATGTAGAAGCTGATCAATTAAAAATGTTGACTCGCTACTCTAGAAAAGTAAAATTATTATCGTCAGCAATGCACAAGAGGTAGGAAAAGTTTCAAACTGTCCACTTGGAAATTCAACACTCTGGCATTATAATGTACATTTTAAAAATGAAAGCATATTCACCAAACTAAACTGTATCATTAAACTTCTGTACCACAGCAAGCAGTGTGATTTTATATGCCTTTACAACAACAACAAAAATCCAAGTCAACACAAAGAAATACAGAAAAATCATTATAAACTCTTCTGACAATCAATCCACAAAAATATTTGTAGTTATCAAAATTTAAAACTATACATTGCAGCCAGAATTAATCCAGTTCAGAAATGGAGCTAAAAAACAAGTTACTAAGCTCACAACAACAACAAAAGTTACGTATCGCTTTTCTTTGCGGCAAGTCCTCTAGGTTTTTTCTGGGGCCGGCCCACCTTTCTCTGTCCAGTTTCAGCAGGGGGGTTTGCAGCAGGTGTAAAATCACGCAGAGCATCAGTAGGCATGGTTTCACTTTCAGTTGGGGCAGGGCACACAGCATCGCGGTGCTCCTCAGAACAAAACTCGCGGATTTCCTGGTACAGGTACTGCTTCCTTTGAAAGCTGAGGCCAGCAGGCTTGATTATTTTAGGTAGGGAGTCGCCAGGTTTCTCCGTTCCCTTCTGCAAGTTGTAGATCTGGGGTCGAATTCATGGCCCGTTAAATTATAGGCGATGGTTAACGTTACCAACATTGGTTTTGTAACCAACACTGGTATCGTTAACCATCGTTTAGCAGATCGCTATTCATGAGCGAGTGTCCACCCATTAGGTACTTAACCAAGGCTATTTTTGGGCTGTGCGGGAATATCCGTAAGGGGGCATTATCCAAGCAGCTGTTTTCCTTCTTTCGTCAACAAAATAGGCCTATAAAAATGGCTGTGGCAATGGCAAAGAGAAAAGCAATTTTTTCGTACACTGAAACTAATGTTCTCCTTGAGAAAAGACCATCGGAATCGTGCAGCCCACGATTAAAGTCTGGCAATGGTGGCGTGATTAGCAAGCCTACCGACAGCATGCTGGATATCATAGTGAGCAAGGAGAGCGAGCTTTTTGTTGGGGTGAAAGGAGAGAAATCACTTTTGATCACTTTGTAGTTTGTAATGTTAGGCCTACATTTTGTTTTTAGACTGAGGTGTCAATTTCTGCCGTTTCTGGGTAGTTTGGAACTTTAAATGTTGTCTTTATTTCGTAGGGTTGCATTACCCTACGAGTATAAACTATACAGATACACAATAAGCCTACACATCACCAGTCAAAATCCAACAACAATATTTTAATAATAATAATATTAACCCGTTTTATTAATATGACAGATTATTAAAGGTGCCAGAGGCATAAAAACAAAGAGTGAGACACACATGTAAAAGTGGTGACAAAACGCCTTGCCGATCACACAGTTTCAGTCTGTCTACCGCGTTCGTTAACGTGATGATATCATGCCGACGAAAACGAAATTTTGATACCAGTTCCACATCATCAAATTTGTCAAGTGGATTACTTCTGTCGCGAAATACTCTCTCTCTCCTCGGAGCTCGTCTCTGTCGAAGTTGCCACCAAACGATGGCCGCCATTTTTAACCAGTGTTCCATTGGTTATCGGGTGGTCCCCCCTCCGTTAAAATAACCATGGTTAGCAACCGTCGTTAACTCTGCTAAGGCCTCATGAATTTAAAATTTCCAGCTTAACCAACGTCGTTAATTTTACCAACATTGGTTAAGCCTTAACCAACGGTCATGAATACCACCCCTGGTGATCCGAGTTAAAGGTCAGCTTGGCCCGGACTTCTCCCGATTCGCTGAACTCGAAGTGATGGAACTTCTTTAAACCTTGCAGCTTCCTGAACCACTTGTCGAGGAAGCTGGCCCAGTCCCGCGTGGAGACTTGCACATCTCCTGCCTGCGAGCCACACAGCTGTGGTACGATGATGCCCGAGGAGGAGCAGTCCCTGGCCACCTTGGAAATGTCCTCCAGACAGTCCACTTTGGTGCGCCGTAGCGATCTCTTAAACATCCCAAAACCCCAGTCCGGGGAAAATTTGGTGTGGCCAGCCACCAAAAATGAGAGGGTTATCTTCTTGTGCCTTCCTGTGATGACTCGCCACAGGAGATAATGCAGCATGGCATTGTTCTTATTTTGCCCCGTGCAATTGTCCGCATACAGGTGGCACTCCGTCTCCTTGAGCCCAAGGTTCAGGAAAAAGAAATCTAGCAGGGAGATGACAGTGTTGGCCCCCTTTCCGGTCTCCACCGCCTCATCCAGCAGAAACAGGGCCATCTGGGGTAGTGCCTCCACCATCACTCCGAAGACTCCACACTTCCGAGGTGTCTTGAAGTAGATGGGTCCTGGCTGCTGTGGATTTGCCGGATAATGGACCTGCTGGGCAAAGTCAAAAGCATAGGCAGTGAACAGCTCCCTGCTGCATTCGGTGTTGCCTGCACCTGGCTGTGACAGCTTCAGGTCTTGTCCAAGTGCTGCATCCTGAAACATTGTAATATTGACATAAGTATCTTTTCTCCAGAACCAGTCATTTACTGTCAATCAGTCACAAGGTGTTTTAAATACACTTACATTGTAAACAAGCAAACAAACAATAAAGTAAACACTGAGGGTTGCACTCCAGTTGACTATTACAGTGTTGTCTGCATGTTCATGCATTCATTGTAATAGACATAAAAAACTTAAACCAATTACAAAATTATTAATCAGTTACACCAATAAGGGACAGACACTAAGCATGTTTATTAAGAATTTTTCCTGTATCAAGAAACCACTGCACGTATTAACCAGCTGCAATAATGAGTGGTGTGTGCTGTATAACCTTTTTTTTAACCAGTAACTTTGTAATTAATTCATAAAGAAAAACTCTTTGCACATACCTTTGTCTTTTGCTTTATGCGATTGTACTCTGCCCTCTCCGCTGCTGCATGGGCCACATGTTGTTGCGCCTCTTGGATCACTTCCAGCTTTTCCTGCACAGACAGGTTGGCAAGACGTCCAAGTTTCATAGCATTCCGTTGACAGGTCCAACAAAGGTCTGTCGACGGCTTCATTGGAAGAATATCCAGACAGCTTTTGCTCCAGGTCTGGTGGGAAAAAAAAAAGAATAATTTTTAGACACATCTATTGTATTACATAAAAGACTTACAACAAAACAAAAACATAAAATAACATTTACATTATAATGGTGTACAACAAGCATTGACCAGAAAGTCCAAGACACATGATCATGATAATGACCATAGGATAAGAGATGCACTCAAAACTAGTATTCATAAAAATGGTTTCAAATGCTTGCTAAATGCCAACTTACCTCAGTGAACATTCGCTCTGCAACCACACGGATGTTTGCCGCAGTTGCTGGCTGCACGTAGTGCTGGTACACCGACACCTTTGTACAGGATGCTGGAAGAAGTTTCAGGTCATCCCTTGCGTAGCCTGGCACGCGTCCCGGAAGTAGCACCCCATGTTCTTCCGCAAAGTTGCGAATGAACGACACTACAAACACTCTGTCGTTGTGGTCCAGGGCATGCTTGGGCTGTCGTTTGGTGTTGCCATGCAGTCTTGGATGGACACCATTCTGTCGGTAGTGGAGCCGGAAAGACATCATCACGAGATCGTGGTCGCTTCCAATGTCTGCTCCTGGAAAAGTGCGTGTCCTGCCAATGTTGATGCTTGATCTGAAGCGTTTCTTGACCATGATGTAGTCGATCTGGTTGTGATGTTCCCCGCCGGGACTGTGCCATGTCCATCGTCTGGATTTTTTGTGGAGACCAAGCGTGTTTGCCAGTACCAGATTGTTGTATCTGGCAAACTCCAATAGCCTCAGACCCCTGTCATTTGTCTCGTTGTTGCAGTGGGGTCCGCATGTGTCTCCCCAGTTGTGGTGCGCATCTTGGCCAACCTTGGCATTCCAGTCGCCTTGCACTATGACTATGTCCTTCTTCGGCACTTGGTCAAGGGCCGCCTGTATATTTTCATAAAAATCCTCCACTTCGCTGTCTTCATAGTCTGATGTTGGAGCATAGGCCTGGATGATGGTAATGTTGAAAGGGGTTGCTCTCAGACGGATGGTAATGAGTCTACTGGAGACTGGGCGGCAACCCATGACAGTGGCTAGAATGTTCTTGTGGACCAAGAATCCAACGCCGTGTTCGTGCCTGTCATCTCTACCGCTGAAATAGAGCTTGTGGCCTTTGTCAGTCGTTGTTTCACCTAGGCCTTTCCAGCGCAGTTCGCTGATACCTAGAACGTTCCATCGATAGTGGTCCAGCTCGTGGGCCAGTTCTTCTAATTTTCCTTCCGCAGTTAGGGTCCTGACATTCCAGGTTCCTATGACGATGTTGTTTCTCGTGCGGATCTTGCTAATTTGTCCATCAGTAGCATACTTTTCACCTCCGTCCTGGTGGCCAACGGAAGGCGCGGTCCTTGTGTAGCCGGGCGACGACCGATCCGGCATGGAATTAGTGGATAGCCTCATCATGTGTTGTGTCTTGGGCAAAAAAAGACCTGGCAGGGCCCAATCCTCTCCAGGCTGTTGGCCACAGCCGAAATCCACGAATACAGTGTGGCTCGCCTTGGCCCTGAGCACGTGGTCGTTGAACCTGTAGTAACGTGAGGTTCCTCCGCCCTGGCCGGTGACTTCTGTGTAGAAGACTTTCGCCCAGTGATGCCGTGCTAACATCACCCCTGTTAGTCGCCTCTTACGACACGCTGGGAAACGTTGGGTCTATTCTATTTGCCCGAACCCACAGAGCTACTTTGACAAATTGTTTCTAACAAATGCAACATAAATATTGCAAGAAAACACTTGAAATAGATGTAAGATGAGTTTATCTACATTAAAAAATTCACTTTGAACTAAAAATCTTCGAAAATCTATAGGAAACACTTAAGTTTTTCACGACCCGGCTAAGGACGCATTCGAACACAACTTGTGTCACAAACTAGCTTCAGAACAAGGAATTTCATGAAAAATTCATACGCCACACACTTTTATATACCAAAAAGTAATACCAATAGGGACTTTTCACTCCCCAGACTTTATATATCAATCCACTTTGGGGATTTCCCTTCATAGTCGGACAAGAAAAGTTGGGGTATTGGAGGTCAATTAGTGCCATTGTTTTAGCAAGGTGTGATCAACACCCTTATCAAAATCAACAAAATAAACAATGTTTTAGTAATTTTTTAACAAAATCCGTTTGGGATATTAAAGAAAAGTCTTAAATAAAGACAAAGAGGCAACAATCTTAAAATTGATGGGGTAGCCTATTTTTAGTGTTCTACGGCTGTAGCAGCGAATCAATCCTGGCGTCTTTAGCCGGGTTTTGTCATGCGGCGACACAATTTATGCATTTGCCTGTTAGCATGTGTTGATTTTGTATCGTTATTTTTATTGTAAGAAAAATGCTAGACATTGTTAGTATTATTATTAGTATTATTTCCACTGTGATCAATCTCTAGTAACATGGATATTAGCAGTATATGAGGCTGGTTAATTTCATTCATTATTTTAAAATATCCTTATCCTCACCTTCATATTGCAGGCAGTCCTTTCGCGTCAGTGTGCGTGGACCCATCAGGGCGGTTGATGGCATCAGGGCACGAGGATGGCGTTGTGATGCTGTATGATATTCGTGGGGCAAAGGTCGTACAGAGCTTCAGCCCGCACGCCTCTGAGTGCCGCTCAGCCAGGTTCTCCATGAATGCCTTCTACCTCCTCACCGTCGCTTACGACCACAAGATCGTCCTCACCGACCTCCACGGTGAGTTAGCAACACAGGAAGGTTTCCATTTTGACATAATTGAGAAGAAAAGAAAAAAGCGCTCATTCCAAAACACATCAATAACAACAGTACAATAAGTGGGAGAAAATTAAAATATGCAGAGGTGCCAACCAGTACGGATTGACCGTATTTAATTCCGGCGAAGTGAATTAAATACGGAAATACTGTAGCTTTTATAAAAATACGGAGGAGAAGTTGCCGATCGTTTATCTTTGCCAGCGGTGCTTCTGTACCGGTTTCTGGTCTCATAATAGTACTCCTGCACTCGCTGAATGTCGCTGTGTTCAACAAGCTGATTTTCATGGTGATTTTAGAGTAAAACAAGTGTGGTGTTCAACAAGCTGATTTTCATCGGGATTTTAGAGGACTGAAAATAGCCTGCTGTTTCAGAGGGAAGCCTGTTGTTACTTTATAGTGTCATAGGCTGGGTTTTGCAAGAAAAAAATACTGATAAGTGTTTAAAAATACTGACAAACGGCTCCTTAAATACTGACCAGAAGATTAGGGGGTTGGCACCTCTGAATATGATCAGTTCTCATGTCTTCACCATTTACAAGTTTTTGTTTTAGATATCTGTGTTGAACTATTTGCTATGAGTGAAAATGGTATAAACAAGGTCGCACTTGTTGCAAGTGCTTGCATATGCAGCATATAAACACAATTTGGATCTTGACAGCAAACGCAATACTGACTGCGTTTGACAACTCTTGCAGAAGCTAAGTATTTTTATGCGGAAATGACAAGCATGTGCAATTACTTTATTATTAAAGGGACACTTGAAAGATGGAGGAAAAACAATTACACGATTTTAATATATAACATATTCATTATTAGTTCAAAAATTTGATTTTTTTCTTCTAGACTATATTTTTAAAAATGAAACTTTGTTCTTATGCCTTAGTAGTGAAGCGTGAAATCACTTTTTCTGTCTGTTATTTCAGGTGACCTTTTGCGACCTTTACCCAGCGTGGTGGTGGGAGAACACAAGGACAAGGTCATCCAAGGTCGTTGGCATCCGAACCACCTGGCTTTCGTCACGACCAGCGCTGATCGCTCTGCAGTCTGCTGGGCACTGCCTGCCGTTGCAGACTAGTTTGATACATCCAGAGTTTAGCATAGGTGTACAAACAATGAACACACGGGTTTGCACACATAAGAGTTACTGTTAATCCTCTATTAAAACATTGATCACCTAAAGAGAAGGGCAGTGAACATTGAGACACAAACAGAACACCAATAAATAGTGATAAACTCAAAGAACAGAGTGTGTTCTTCCCGTAATGGCATTTTTGTGCTAATTTAGATCTCTCTTACCACCACAATGTTATTGCTTGTCTCTTTTTGTTTATTAATTGGGTATTTTTGCTGAGCTGAACATTTATAAGCACACAAGGTTTTGATGGATTTAGGGATACATATGGCTGTTAGGGATTACAAGTGTTGTGTGTATTAGGATTAAGCAGAGGCCTGGTGAGAGGGTTAAGTAAGAGCTTGGGAACAGGGTTCAACATTTCTTGTGTTTTGGAGCTAATCATTGGTTGTGAACACGTGAACAACTTTATTATTATTATTATTATGATTATTATTATTATTATTATTATTATTATTATCATCATCATCATCATCATCATCATCATCATCATCATCATCATCATCATCATCATCATCATCATCATCATCATTGCCACTTGATTTGGCTATTGCCATTCTTATTTATTTATTTTGATTCTTGGTAAAACGAGGGTATTGCTTTAGGCTTTGATGACTTTGAGACTCTTGTTTAGGTGTGAATGCCCAAATTATGAAGAAACCATATTTGATAGCGATTGTGCCAAGGAAACTGATGACGTTTGATGTGCATTCTATGGCTTGTGACCCCTCTTGTACCTTTGTTTTCACTTTCATAATACTTATCTCATCTCACAGTTCTAAGCTGATGTGTTTTATTTCAGTAAATACTCCTGAATAGATATCTTTTTTAAGTACAGTGGAGTCCGGGTATAACGAATCTCAAGGGGGGGAATTTCGGGTTCGTTACAAGCGGGATTCGCTGTAGAGATTTGTACTGTAAACGGAAGTACACACCGGTGATGAGTACACATCACAACATAAAGTACGTAGATCGATCTAGGCCTACGAAGTTTATCAACAATGACTTCATTCAAGGCTATTTATAGCAGCCAATGACAGTTATGACTTCAAGGCCTGGTTGACCTATGTACGAACTAGCATGCTTCTGCTGTTGTTCGCTATTGGCGATGAGCCAATTGAGGCAAAGTAGGCCAAGGGAATACACAAAGTGTTCGTTACAAGCGGAGATTCGTTATTTGCCTAGCTGGATTTGTTCGTTATAGGAAGGGATTAAATAGTAAGAAAAAGAAGGGAGTGTGTCGGGAAATGGATGGTAGTACGCTAATCGCGGGTGTTCGTTATTCCAAGGTTCGTTATAGGTGGACTCCACTGTAATATCCTGAGGTCAGCCCCTGACTCCTCATTGTAAATTTGTTTCCAAATTTCCTTTACTATGGATCCCAAAGTATGTATATTGGTTAAATGTCACTATGTGACTGCTAGTTTAGAGCTGAACAAACATGGTGGTTATCCTGCCACACCTATAGCTGTATAAACTGTACATAAACATCCCACAGTTTGTGCTGTCTTTTCTGTCATTTGTGACACAATAAATAATTATATGCATGTTCTGATTTTTTTGTAGATGTCACACCGACTCAACCAAAGCTTTTAGGTTTTGAAGCTAGTTCAGCCAGGCTAGCTATAAATAGCTTTGTCGGTGCTCTTCTTTCCTTTCCTTTCACTGAAAGGGAGGATGTAGGCAAGCTATAAATAGCCCGCAGCCACCAAAATGTGGGAGAACCTAAGAGTGCAGCTCACATAGGCATTGAGCTGGTGTGATGTGCTGACATGTTAGGCTTTTATAAATGTTTCGAACACTACTGTAAAATTGCTATTCTTTGTTTGGTTTAGACATATAAACTGGACGTTGTTGTAGAGTCCGTTGTTATAATAGTCCGTTCCTGTTTGCACATGTTCAGGTAGTGCAGGTATTGTTGTACTGTTCAAAATCTTCACATTTAGTTGCAAAAATGTATATGGACCATCTTCTACATTCAATTTCAACATATGTTGTTATCAGTTTTGAGAGAATTTTAGTTTCTGATTGCAGAAGTTCAGACATGCTTTTTAATTGAACAAATTGAATTTATTTATACTTCATCAGTGAGTGCATGCTAAATGATTTTGTGTTCATTTCCTTTATGTAAATTGAGATCACTATTATCTAAAAAGATTGCCATCTGATTTTTAAAAATTTTTGACTTGTATCACATGCTGTTTATGGCTTTTTGAATCACTTGCATAACAATGTGAGTTTGTGTATTCACCCCCCAAAAAAACGTTTTCCAGATTTTTGCAAATTTGTGCAAGATAAATAGTCCAAAAATGACATTTAAAAAATGTCTGTCTGTCCGCTGTCTGTCTGTGCAAAACTTGCAAGTGGATTAATTAATATCTCAGAATCTATTTCAACTATTACAACCAAACTTGGTAAAATGGGGTATATCTAGGAGACCTTATAATGATCAATGAATGAATGATTTCACTTCTAGGTCAAAGGGTCAATAAATTAAATGTTAGTCAAAAAATGACAAGTTTGTTTTACACAATTTTATTATTTTCAAGGTTATTAATATTAAACTTATGATTCTTTGATGCATGATAGATTAGTTAGACACACTTACTATGCAAATTTCCTCAATCTCTCTCTACAAGGATGCCGTTGTGATGCTGTATGATACTGTATGATACAAGGTCAAGATCCCTGGAGCTGTCCAAAGTCGATTTGTATAGGTACTTTGAAGTGACCTTGACCATAAACTATGAGAGATATAAAGTCCAAACTTGTTGTATTTACATGTAGAGATTATAGATTGATCTTTCATATGCGTTCTGTTTTTGCGTGAATCTTGAAGGTCAAGGTCATTTTAGGCCTTTCAAAAATATAAAAGGTCATCAAACAGTAGAATAGGCTCTATTTAACCCATAGTACGCAACAACATTGGATTATTTGATCACACATGAGCATGAGAGATAACGTGAATGTCAAGGTCACTTCATGGTCAAGGTCACTGAAGGTCAAGGTCATCCCAAGGTCACTTTTGGGGGGGCCTAATACAACTTTTACTGTAGTTTATTTGATATTACTTGAGTGTATTTGGAGCTGGAGGTCAAGGTTATCTCAAGGTCAAGAACATAGATCAAAGGCAGTATTACTAATTTAATGCCATTGTTTCATTTTATTTTTTTCTGGGCACCCATTTTCATGTTAAATATTGCATGTTCCATAAGGAGCATGTGAGTCATATGGGTTTTGCCCGTCTAGTTTGTTGAAACAAATAATAACGAATTTGCAGTGACCTGCGGTCTGCTTTAATACAGTAATCAGTTGCTGTACATAGCTTTCTGTTGAAACACGTTACACCTATTAATGGCATCAATAGTTCATTCTTACAGTCCCGAATATGCATCTAGTCAAGCGTAATGGTATCAGGTTGTTCTGACATTTTGTGTAGTCGTGTTTAATATTTTATTATTTTGCCCTTTATAATGCTTGGGGTTATACCTAGGTTGTGTATTGTGGTGCTTGCCATATTTTGAAGTTCGTGTTACAAATTTAAGTGAATTTGTCTTTTGTTTTAGTTAATGTGTGCGTTCTGTTTCTGGAATTGTCTTGTGCTATGTGTTTTGTGGTTTGTTTAAAGCTGTCTATGATCGCATGTATTGTTTAATTTATTGATGTTTTATTTTGTCTTGTTTTGTTTTTTATGTACACAGCTTTTGTGTGAAAGCCTGCAGATATTCTGATTGCTGTCGTAATCATAGTATTTGTTTCAAAGCTGTGTTTATAAATTCTTTGATATATTTGTGATTGTTTGCATTGCACAGGAAGTGTACACAAAAAAAACATCCACAACCATAACATCTAGCCTGCAGGTATTGCGTTGTGCCGACCATTCCTTGTACAGGAAGTGTACACCAAACACACCCACAACCATGACATGTAGCCTGTATTGCGTTGTGCCCATCATTCCTTGTACAGGAAGTGTACACCAAACACACCCACAACCATGACATCCAGCCTGCAGGTGTTGCGTTGTGCCCACCATTCCTGTTTGTGTACCTCCTGACTTCATTTTGCTTACAACTGTCATTTTCTGCTTGTATTATTATTAGTAGTACTTCCGTCATTTCAGTTATTAAGATTATGTAGCTTCTCACGTGCTACATGAATAGTGTGGTATTATTATTAGTTCAAATACTTAAGGTTTTTCATACGTAACCATATTTTACCCGTGCTTTGTTAATTAAAAAAGAAATTAAATGTAGCCTCGTTAATTGTTATTCTTCAACACATCATTTTGATTATTTTAGTTTTGGAATAGGCCTTTTCTGATTTATTTTTTTATTTTTTTATTTTAACATGTTGAGAAAATGTTTGAAGATTATATTAGGTGTGGTATATGCTATTTGAAATTCAGTTTTAGATTGGAGTTGAAATAAACGCCACATTAGATATGTTTACTTACTTTTGTTTGTTCATTCGCTTTGTGTACTTAATTGTTGGCAGTATTTACACTTTAGATAAGGCTAATATTTCATTATGTAATGAATTGTTAGCATTACTATTATATTTCCCTGGTAATTAAATATGCTCATACGTTATTTCTGAGTATTGCGTGACACATTGTTTATATTAATGTGTACCCCTGTATTATTACTCCATCTGCATTTGAGAAAATCATAAATGAGAGTTCAAGGATACTTTGTAAGATTGGTATTTCTTGTCAACAAGTATTAAACCAAATATTTTTATCATATAGTATGCTACTCAACTTAATTGATATGTTTTATTATGGCATTTTTTCCTTGTATTTCCTTTTTCTTTCAATTTGTTATAGTAAACTTCTCTACACATTAATCTTAATCTGTCTCAGATTTGATCACCTGTTTGGCGTAGGGCCAAACTTTCAGATTTGCTTGTGAATTGTTACTCTTGTTTACCAGTTATTATGAAACGTTTCAGCAATCTATATTATTTATGGTAGCATTATCTTATTTTGAAATTTTGGATATATCCTTTGAGTTTAATTTCTGTTTAAATTAAGCTTCATTCCACCTCAGATGAAATCCACCCAATTTGTGCGTGAGTGGTTTTTTTGTGTGTTTTTTTTTGTTTTTAGTTGTGTGTGTGTGGAGGGGGGAGGAGGGGTGTGTGCATATTTTAAATTTATCTACAATAGCTTATTTATTGTGTTCTGTTTTCAAAATTTTTATGGAATCTGTACATTCTTCAATCTGCTATCTCTTGAGTAGAATTTCTGTTAATAAAGTTAATTTCAGTGTAGTCAATCTTTGATATTAAATTCACCCATTTTTGTGTTTTACCATGTATTTGTCACTATTGTACCTGTTTCGGTAATTCCTCCCACTTTGGGGTGCTGGGATTTTCTGTATAAATAGTATCCCCACCTTCTGGAAATTTAATGCTTTGAATTACCACCTGTCGTTCTCATTTGTTTTTTCTAATTCCTACTTTTTTATCAATCTACTGTTTTCTTTCCTAGAGCAGTCGCCTACCTTTTTTCTTGAAAACTCGCCCCAAACTCCTGATTTTTGTGTGGGGTCTATTGGGTCAGCTTGGGGATATTGGATGCTTTCTGCCAAATGGTCACTAGGCCTTTCTGTGGTATTATTATTTAGCAATGTAGGCATTTTACTTATGTTTTGTTAACATTTTATAATAATGTTAATATTCTATTTTGTTTTTGTAAATGGGGGTTCGATAAATTAGAGTACAGCCTCAGCATCCCCTGCATGAGACCGGTTGGTGGAGTATCTTCAGTGTTACTATTAGGGTCGTTTTAGCAGATCTTTAAAACGAATCGGGGGTGAGTCCTCTTTTAACCAAGTTGTGGTCCTGATTCGGCTCTTTGCAGTCCGCTGGACCCTATTGGTTGTTAACAACTAACTAACTCAAGATTTATGTATGAGTTGTTGCTTATTTATTAATTTATAGAGATGTACTTATATTGTGTTGCATGTTCATTTATTTCTTTGTATGTATAATAAATTAATATATATATATTTATTTATTTATTTTTGTTTGTTTGTCGCATTTTCATTTATTATTGGTTTCATAGTTCACATACATCTGTTACTTGTTTTGCATTATATAGCTATGTATTGGTACTTTTTTGCATGTAATCTTGTTTGAAATCTCACGCTATACCTTTCTGTGATAACATACATTTTTGGTATGTCATTGTCTCTCTGATTTTGTTCCCAAGTAGTATTGGACAGTATGCTAGGTTTGTGTTTGCTGCTGTATCATTGGGTCACAGTCTGCAGCCATGCACGTGGCTGTAATGTTTTGGGTCACAGTCTGCAGGCATTCACGTGGCTGTAATGTGTTGGGTCACAGTCTGCAGCCATGCACGTGGCTGTAATGTGTTGGGTCAGAATCTGCAGCCATGTAGCGCTTATGTGTCAGAATATGTCTATTAATGCTGTTGTGTCATATGCTAACAACCAATAAACAGGGTAGTTTAGTGCCATATAAAGTGGCAACAGCTGTGATTTAGTTCCGTGATGGTTTATTTTACTTTGTTTCCAGTCTTTATTTTCACTGTTACGAATGCGATCACTTTATTATCTCAATCAAAGAGAAATTCACACGTGGTGCCACATATAAATGTTACAAGACGATAATGGACAGTATAACAACAATAAACATTAAACAGTAAAACAGGATAAAAGTATATCAACAAGACATTACTGAATTAACCATTTAAAACTGTAATCATAAGAAGTTACATGGGGAAAACAAATACCTATCGCATGATTTGCGTTCAGTGTCATAATCATGATAGCGGGTATTGCAACATAACAATCACTGTTGGCAAGCAATAATCGCATCAATATACAACATCATAAGACTTTTAGATAAATATGTTCATAAAAGAATATAAAAATCGCTAAGCACATAGGCCTACACTAAACAAAAATATAAGATCACAGGGGCACATACCCATATCTCGTGCGGATTGGACATTAATTATATAAATCATGCCACGCACACTGTCATAATAGAAGCATCATACGTTTAAATTCTCAATCATTTAATAAAGAGATTGCGGTGGGTATAACACTATTTTTAGTGCGTGCAGCTTTGAACTTTGGTGTCCTGTAGCGCCTACGCGATTTTCAGCGAAGTTGTTTGTTAATAGAAATACTAAAATTATTATTGTTTTTGTTGGTAAGTTTATGGATTGTCCAGAATAATGTGTGTCTAGTGTGTTCTTTCAGTTATCCGTGGTTTGGCGTAATTTACTTAGTTATGGTTGTTGTTCTATGTGGTTGGTTTGGTTATCAGTTGATGTTACTGCTTCTGGCATGTCAGAACTGTTTAATTATCCTTGCAATTGTCAACATGAAAACTACCCTCTTGAAATTAAAAAAAAAAATTTCCTGTTACTTAAATTTTATTTATTTCTATCTTTATTTTGACCGAGTAAGTAAATATGAACAGACTTCAAATAGCCCTTTTGGGATTTCTTTATCTTAATTTGCACGATTGTGAGTTGGATTGTATGCAGAGATTTCTGTTTCAGAATCTTATTTTACCTGCTGCAGTTCTTTTTCTGAATCTTCCTTTTAACCAAAGATGACAGAGATACATTTTGACGTAGCTCCGACAACATTTATATTTTACAGAATATGAAGACATACCATATGTTATGTACTGTCACATTGATGTTTTCCTTTATCCTGTTACTTACTGCAAGTTAACGTGTGGAGTTATACAATATAATGTTACCATTATTAACTGTCATTGTTGCTGTTTTTCTGTTCGGTATAATGTTGATATATATACATACTTCAGTTTTGTATTTTGCCAGAATAATGAACAGTAGGCCACAAATTCGCTTTTACTTTCACTGCATCCAGCTATACTGAAGTTAAGTTTGATGTTTTCGTGCCCAAATAAAGGCTTGAAGATAAATACTAACGAAATGTAGTGTCTGTGTTTTGGTTTATTCTGAACTTTCCTCTCAAGTCTTCATATGAATTACTAGTGGTTTTTGTACCCTGGCAAGCCAGGGTACACAATGCTGTTTAAAATGTAGACAGAGAGAACTTTTGTCTGCGAGTTTCATTTGGATGATGATACCTCCCCATATCCCCCTTGATACCTCACCATACCCCCCCCCCTGGTATCTCTCCCCCCATGATGCCTCATCATACCCCCTTGATACCTCCCCTAACCCACTTGATACCTCCCCATACCCCCTTGGTTCCTACCTGTACCCTCCTTGATACTTCCCCGTTGATCGTTTCGCAGGTATGGATGAAAGGAATCGACCATCACCATACCCCCTTATATATACCCGTATCCCCGTTATGTCTACCCATGCCCCTTTAAACATACCCGTAGCCCCCTTTTACCTACACGTACCACCCCATCCCGATCCTTGGTAGTAATAATAATAATAATAATAATATTGAATATAGAATAATACAAATAGAAATCATACAAAACACCAAGGTTTTAAAAGAAAATTTGATATAATAATAATAATAATAATAATAAATATTATTATTAATATTATTAGTTTATAAATAATAATAATAATAATAATAATAATAAATTAAAGGTAAAAAGCCTAAATTAAAAAGAAAAATATCCATATTTTAGTGTACTAAAAAAAAAAAAAAGGTGGCCGATTGAGATTTGAACTTGCGTCGCCCTGCACGGTAGGCGAATGGTTTTACTAACTAAGCTACCAACGCTTCCTAGAAAGACCATCAATTTTTTGGTCTATATGGGAAAACATGCTGAAACCTCAATTTGATTTTTAATGGAAGCGCGCGGAATGGGGCTATTACAGTTTGTGGACATTTTGTTTATTTATTTATCTCAGAAACGGTTAAACGTTCGGTAAGGAAATGTCGGCTATAACGATTTCGCTGGTTTTGAGCACACAGCAGGCCGATCAGCAGTGCCCAGCACCTGCCCAGATCAGCGTCCATACCGGACAAACTTTATAGTGGAGGCGAAGAAGGACTTCCGGCTAAGCAATTTATATATATAGATATTGGTAAACTGGAGAGCCGAGCTACTGTTTTTATATTTTGAACTCTGACAGTTTGAAGCAGGAAGTTTCACACCACATAACTCTTATCCTAGGTAGTTTGAGGATCAGTCAGGAGAGATCTTACTTAGTAGGCACCATGTATCTGGGCTGGAGGATAGCATCTATTTAGGATGGCATCCAAGATGCTATTGTTAAACTCTATTTCTAACTCTTTGGGTGAAACAACTTACTGTCTTCCATCTTGTCTAGGCAGGTCTGAAGCATGGCACCTGTATCAGAATGTGAGTGAAGTAGCGTCGCTAAGTACTAAAGTATACAAGGTATACACTACACTAGCGATACAAGCGCCTGTTGTTTGAAGTTTAAATCAGTCTTTGCTAACCTAGCAGCAAGAAAAGTTAAGCAACCTTACTACTTCGCTTTACTTGCAACCACCTCGCATTTGCAAACGGCCCTCAGTCCTTTATATGCGTTCCATTACAAAATTGCGAACAATCACAGATTACTTATCTATTGAATGTTGTGGACAGATGGAGATTAAAAGCTGAGACCATGGATGCTCTATCATCCCTAAATGCCGGTATGACCATAGTACCACCAAATCACCTGTTGAATAATCTAGTTCGAGTAATAATAATAATAATAATAATAATGGATGCTGTATACACACTTTTTTCCAAATTACTAATCAATGATCTGTACCAATATACACGTTTCACCAATTCTCACACACACAACAAATACACATCTATCACTCGAACATGTGTAAAGGCAGGGAGATTGCTATTAGAAGATAGAACGGAAATCAAATTTTTGTTGTTGAAATTTTTAGATGGCATCCAATACCAATATTGAAGGAAGGAAGGACACTGGAGTACCCGGAGAAAACCCTCGGTGACCTCAATAGTCGCATACCTAATTGGCATAAGTTTGCCCCTTGCAGGAATCGAACCCGCGACCTTCAGCATAGGAAATCAGTTCACCCAGGTACTAGTGAGCCACGTACCGAAGCAGAGACCGGATGAGAGTACAAACTGAGGTCTAGTCTGTGCATGCATGCTCTCCATCGCACGAACTTCAAAGATGACAGGTCAATTCCAGTCCTTGATTTTCTTTTTCCCCCCATCATTGTACTTGGTTGTCTTGGCGTCAGACGATCTTGAGTTAGATCCTGTATTGGTCAATGCGTTGAGCAGCCCTTGTGTTGGAAAAGTGCTATAATAAATCAATAAAAGGCCGCTGACATCCATATCATGTCATACCATTACTTGTTATATATACACACATGCGCTTTTATCTGTAGCGTGTTGCTTTTGAAGAGGGTACACACACTCACAATTAGGCGATGAGTTAAATTCCGTTGCACAATCCGTCACGTGACTTTGGCGAGTTGGAAAAATAGATACTTTTCTGCGAGTACATAATAGCCGCCAACATTGTGGACTTATCCTCCTTTCGATTTTAGCCTAAGATCTCTTAGTGCGGAGACGCAGAACGTCCTAAATTTTCCAACGTTGTTTTGTGAGCACAAAGCAACTCGCTACTGGTCACGCGAGCGCCTATGGAAACACTGTTACCCGCGTCTAAAGTTTGCGTTATGTCGGAGCATTATTAATGTTTACGTTTCTCTCTTTCTTCTTCTTCTTCTTATTTTTTTTAAAAGGTACGTTGCCAGTATTGGATAGATGGACAGAGTACCGCTCTGACCTTTACAACCACACACCAAACGGAGACCCATCAGTCCTAGCATGTCCCCAGAACAGAGAAGAGGAAGAAATCCTCCCAATTCTCCGAGAAGAAATTGAGGCAGCAGTCCAATCACTGAAGAAGGGGAAGTCTCCGGGAGTGGACAACATATCCGCGGAATTGCTTCAAGCAGGAGGAGAAGCAATGATTGACGCCCTCACCATTATCTGTTACAAGATCTGGCATAGTGGCGAGTGGCTTACACCATGGACCCAGTCTCTTGCCATCACTCTTCCCAAAAAGTGTAATCTTCAGGAGTGTGAAAATTACCTCACCATTAGCCATCCCAGCAAGGTCCTTGATAATTTTCCTCGGTCGATATTGTTGTGAATTTTCTGGAATTGCGTGTTTATTATCGACCGAAGCTTCCAGAAGGGTCTGGTAATAGCTAAGCAATTCTTCTAACCTAATGACGTAAGACAGTGCATAGTTCTGGTTTACGAGTTTTATCTTGATTGGGTGTTATTGCGTCATGCTGGAATGTTCGAACTTTTTCTCGGTTGCAGATATAAGTAATGCACTGTCTGCTTGTAAGGGTGATTTATGATGATTTTGATGATGATCTTTGAAGTGATTTTCGGAAACCAATCTTGTATGCAGTCGTTGATGTTTGCTGAATACAGTTGGAAAACTTTATACGACGACTCCTGCACTATCGCTGAGTGAACAGGCTGCGTGGATAAACGAATTCGAATTACACTTATCAAGATTGAAGCATCGGTGCCGAATCCTCTATTGATAAATAACCGTGTAACATAGACATATATAAGGGCTCTAGATCTGTGCTAAACAAGTCCGTGGACAGTAGACCGGCAAAATCTGGTATCTGTTCTCTCCGTTTCGCTGGTGGAAAAGTTACCTCGAAGAAGGAAGGTTATCAACCAAAAGAAAAATCACCGTCCTGCTCTCTCTCTCTCTCTCTCTCTCTCTCTCTCTCTCTCTCTCTCTCTCTCTCTCTCTCTCTCTCTCCACACTGAAAATCACACGCTGACGACAGAAAGGGGGAATGATAAGAACAAAGAAAGATAAGGGGATTGTGTGATGCAAGCAAGTGGACTGGAGACAGGCGAAATGGGCATTTGTCAATTCCATATCGATCTCATACTCACACATTCCGCAAACAACTCCAAGCCCTACTGCTTCCTGACAGAGCCCGTACCAGCCAAAAGAGTGAAGGAATGGGCTACTGACTCTTGCGGAACTGTGAAATGTGATTATTTGCGCATGCGTATTCCCTCGCACCCTCCCCTTTTTTCCCCCTTGGGTGATGGATGGAAAGGGTGTTCATTAGGGAGGTGTGGGTGGGGTGAGGGAGTGAACATTTAGTATAAACACAATTTAGTGTATTAATTATTTTAATAAACTTTCTGCACTGTTTTTTCTCTTTCTTTCTTTCTTTCTTTCTTTCTTTCTTTCTTTCTTTCTTTCTTTCTTTCTTTCTTTCTTTCTTTCTTTCTTTCTTTCTTTCTTTCTTTCTCGCTTTCTTCTTTTGCAGATATATTTCTTTGTCATTTCTTTCAGTGGCTTAATGATCCCAAAACATTAAACAGTAATTTAGTATATTTTGTCATTCCTTTTAGGGTAATGAAGGTGAGTTTATCATTTCCTTACAATAGTATTTGTTAAAACATCCCCCTCCTCCCCCCCCCCCCCCCCCCCGTGGGGGTGCCGGGGGTTTCAGTATAAATAGTATCCCCACTTTCTGGAAATTTAGTGCTTTAAATTCCCACTGTTGCTGTCTTTCTCCTTTGTTCTTTCTCATTCCTACTCTGTTCTATCAATCTACTATACTATCTTCTTCTTCGCTAGACCAGTCACCTACCATTTTTCTTGAAAACTCTTCCGGGACAATACTCCTCATTTGTGTATGAGGTCTGTTGGATCAGCTTGGGAATATTGGACGCTTTCTGCCAAATGGTCACTGGGGCTTCCTATGATGTTAGTATTTAGCAATGTAGGCATTTTATATGTTTGTGTTTTGTTGATATTGTATCATGATGTTTGTATTCTATTTTGTTTTTATAAACGGGGGTTCGATAAATTAGAGTATAGCATCAGCGTCCCCTGCGTGGGATGTCTATATTGTAAAGGGACCGGCTGGTAAATTGCCTTCAGTGTTACCACTAGGGTTGCCTCGGCAGATCTTTTATGCGGATCAGAGGTGACCCCTCTTTCACTTCTCTGGTCCTGAGTTGTCTGATTTGGCTCGGAAGAGTCCGCTGGACCATGTAATGTAATGTAATGCTATGTTAAAACATTACAATGTGAATATTTTAATGTGTCGGTGTGCCGTTCTTCTCGTTATTAATTCAAATTTAGTTGGTTAATTGTTTCTTAAAGAACAGAACTAAAACGGCATACATATATTAAGAATCTGAAGTAGGTCTCTTACTTACATTAGGAAACATTACATAATACTAAGAATTCCCGAGGTATTTTCAAAATAAATTTAAAGGTTTTTTTTCAGAAGGCGCTCTTGAAAAAATCAACGTCTTCAGTGAATTTGCACGCCAAAATGAAACAAAATTACAAGCCATTCAAATATATTTCCAGACACCGCCATGCATGTGCAAATCTTTCAAATAAATTTGATGATGATGATGATGATGATGATGATGTCCACTTGTATGGCGCACATATCCATGCTGGCAGAATGCTCAGGGCGCGAGGGTTGGGGAAAAAGGGTGAGAAAAAAAAAGGAGAACTTCTCTATGTATACACTCAAAAATTGTCAAAAAAAGATACGTCTTCAGACGCCTCTTGAAAGAGTCCAGTATCTCTACGACTCTCAAGTCCTGGGGGAGAGTGTGAGAGAAATTTGTGTTGTGTTCTGTTTTGTTTGCTCACACGCGCGCTAAATAACACCAAAGAGCGTATTATAGAAAGAGGGCGAACATGGGACCGAACCGCGAGACGGAAGATACGAGTTACGCTCCCTTGTCGACATGCTAAAAATGGCTCGTTGCAGAAAGACAAAAGGCGACCGAGTAAAACAGGGCGGTGACTTTTGCACAGTCATCAATTGCCGTAATGCCAGATACAAGAAAAGTTGTGATGGCAAGTTCTTTTTCAAGTTCCCAAGAGACAAAGAAAGGTAAATTGCAATCGAAAAACTTCTTTTTTGTGTGTTTATATAGGCCTAAACCAAGACCACTGCAGTGTTGTTAAAACAATCGGGGAGAGGCTTCAGTGATTCATGTTATATCTATTCTATGTGCTAAAACAAAAACTGTTTGCTTGCTGACAGTTTACGTTCAAAAGGTCGCTCACTGTTTACGTTGTTTCTAGGTTGTGTGACTATTATATTTGTGCTTACATTTCAAAAGTAGATGTTGTCAGATTGGCAGTTTGGCTTCGTCAAACTGCTTATGTTAACAAGTTAAATTAGACTAAGTCTGTTTTCTCCTCGTGATCAAATACTGTGCAAGATAACCCCTTACCTAGGCACAAAAATGGTCCTTGATCTGTTGTAATCCCTTTTCGTTTGAGTGTAAACGGGGAAAAAAAAAGTAATGTAGAAACTCAGTCCTTGTTCTGATCTGTGAATTTCTGCGCATTAGATCTATTTTGCGTGGAATGTTGTAGTCTAGGTTTTGATTGTTCTGTCTGATTAATTAATTATTTTCCATGAAGTGACTGATGTTATTAAGCCAGTGATAATATAATAATAATAACGGATTTTTTATATAGCGGATACTCCAGCCTATGACCAGACTCACCACGCTTTACATAGTCATTACATATAAGTACATGCACTCGATAAAACATCGCTTTCGCTACAATACACCAAAAGACAGAACAGTAAGGGTACAAATTATTTACACTTATGTACACAAATTACAATTTACAACTATGTACACAAATAACAGAAAAGACAAATAGAATAGCAAAAACATATTCACAGCTATTTATATGCCCGGTTAGGCCCAGGAGGAAAAACAGTATAAATATGTACAGGCGTGTATACACTTACGGATCAGACAGCGACAAAGAGGAGAGAATGGCAGCGGGATACAGATCATTCTGAATAGTGAAGTTTGAAGAGGTGGGTTTTGAGGGCCTTTTTGAATGCTTGTGATGATTGTATGTTGCGGATATGGGAGGGAAGGGAGTTCCACTGCTTAGGTGCGGAGTAAGCGAATGCACGTTGGCCGTATGTCTTAGTGCGGGTGACGGGAACCTTGAGTGTGCGAGTGTCAGCAGAAGATCTTAAAGTGCGTGAAGGGGAATAGACAAGACAGTAGATCAGCAAGGTAGGAGGGACAAGAATCTGTGAAGAAGTTGTGACAGAGAACAGAGAGTTTGTACTCTATGCGTGCTTGCACAGGAAGCCAGTGAAGGGAATGTAGTAGAGGTGTGATGTGATCGCGTTTCTTGGCTCGGAATACTAGTCTAGCTGCTGAGTTCTGGACCTTTTGTAGCTTGTCAATGATGTGTTTTGGGGAGCCAGCGAGGAGAGAGTTGCAATAGTCAAGACGAGAAAGGACGAGAGCGCAGACTAGGGTTTTGGTGGCAGTGAGCGTAAGATAGTGGCGAAAGGAGCTGATTTGGCGTATGGCCGTGTATGCAGATCGACAGATGTTGGAGATGTGGTTGTTGAGGGACAGGTCATCGGAGAGAATGTAGCCGAGATTTCTTGCTGAGGATGAGAACTGAATGTTTGTTATCCCTACCGTAAGCGATGTTGGGAGAGGCGGGAGTGAGGAGGAGGTGTTGTGCTTGTGAATGAGGAGGAATGTGGGAGGTGAGAGGGTTGTGGGGTAGGGAGACACCTGATATAAATTAAATTCACACTATTAGTGAAACATTTTGTTATTGTGCTTTATTGTGATTAATTGATTGAATGACAGAGCTCTCTCTTCCCCCAACACCCCTCTCTCTCTCTCTCTCTCTCTCTCTCTCTCTCTCTCTTTCTCTCTCTCTCTCTCTCTCTCTCTCACGATTACGGATTTACACAGTTTCGGATAAATGAAACAGTCTGTCATGCATATTTTAATTTTAAAATATCTGTCGTTGATTTAAAAATAATAAATTCCAGGGCAGAAAACGAACCTATGACATACACACATAAGCAGCATAAAAGCACCTAATAAATGTCAATAAGTAAACATAAACAAAACAAAACAAAACAAAAAAGACAGCAGTAGCGGAATGTTAATAATAATGATGGTTAAAAGTTTGGTTTTTGCAAACGTTGCCATAAATATGTTCTTTTGCAATGGCATATGCTCAATAAGTTACCACGTACAGATCATTCATATAGCAGATGATGAAATATAGCCAGCCCGAGCAAAGGGAAATAATCCGTGAGAGCGTCTCGCATTTTTGTATAGGACATAATGGAAGTTCCCTCTCTTTCCGTAATAAGCTCTTTGATAACACCAAAACAAGCAAAATAAAAATCCGACAAACGGACTATCACTGAATGTTGAAGTACCAGTAAGCCAAAAACCATCACAACCGGTTAAGCCGTTCTTGAGATCTACACAGGGCAGAACCCACTCCAACCACCCCAAACAATGACCCCAGCAAACTTGACATTTGCAGTACAGCAGGTAAGCTGGCACGGGAGACCGGTCACCAACCCTATGAAGTTTGGTTTTTAAAAAAATCCGTCTTGTGATTCTTGAGATATGGCGAGCGACGGATCTTTTGACCGACTGACCTACCAACAGATCAACATTTGGCTCGATCTGATTAATGACTATTTTGAAAAGTATTTCACGATATTATCTGTAAATACACACACACACACACTCACACACACACACATACACACACACACCCACATACACAAAATATGAGTTACTGAATACGCTCAATGGCAAAGCACGTGCGAGCGTGCGTTCTGTGTCTAGTTGGCTGTCGCTCCTCCGGTCTGTGCAAATAATGTGTCAGGGAGACTCAATCGCCTTCTGTCTTGGACTGATGTTCCTGCTGACATTTGATTTCTATATAATCGCCTCAGTCTGTGGCAAACATTATTTTGACTACACCATTATCGTGTGTGTGGTGGTATTGGGTGATATCCGGCTCTCTCTCTCTCTCTCTCTCTGACCAAACCTTGTTTCATTCTTGAAAAGTGTGTCTGGTCTTAACGTCTTAACTGGAGTTTAGTGTTTCGATTGTTTGAAGTTGTTACTGTGACAGTGGTTTTCAGTTGTGGCAACGAGATTGCCACGGTAAGACTGTGTAATGGATATTTTGTGAGTCTGGGTACTTTTACGTTATTTGTGGGAAAACCGTGTTTTACACGCAATTTTGTGTAACAAGTGGATCAAACATGCAGATCTCACCGTCTCCGTTATGAGCTTGTTTTAATTATTGGAATGTAAATGAATATTGTGTGCAGTATTTGGTATTGGAATCTGGGAAAATGATGAGATCAGAGTAGGCTTATAGACTGAGGTCTAGTCTGTGCACGCACGCATTCCATGGCACGTAGTTTTAAAGATCATGACGCACGTGTCCGAGATGGGTGAGTGCCGGCTGCACAAGTACACTCAGTAGCACTAGGTCCTTCTCCCCATGCCAGGTCGCCCATAATTGTGCTCAGTTGGCTGGGCGTCAGACGATGCGCCCAAGAAAGCAAGTGGGAGCCTGTGGCGGATTGAGTTACATCCTTTTTCGGTCAGCGCCTTCAGCCGCTCCAAACAGCGCTATCATTATGTATGTATATATGCATAACCACGGAATGTTTAATGAATATAAATAGAAGCCTCTCACTCTCTCTCTCACTTTTTTTTCTCACACACATACACACGGACGCCCACGCAAACACACACACACATACACCTACACACACACACACACACACACACACACACACACACGAATATAGAAAGACTGGAAGCGGCAGGGGATAGCTCAGTGGTCAGAGCGCACGACTTGTGTGAGTGCGTCTTGGGCGACGTGGGTTCGAATCCTGACTTCAGCAAACTATTTTGTGATTGCTGGATATTACGGGCCAGCGCCTTGAGAAGCTCTCTGAGCTTGTAAGTGCGCTATATAAGAGAAAATCTCTTTCGAAGCATTGTGTTGCAATATTGGGGTCTATGACTTATGGATCCTAAGAATGCGAGATCGTTACTGTAGCTGTAGGGTGTATTTTCTTTGTATTCCTTTCCTTCCAGCTCCGTTCTTCCTTCTTTCTTTTCCCTCTCTTAAATGTCCCTACTTCTCTGCCTACTTGTCCTTCTTTCTTCCTTCTTTCTTTTCCCTTCCTCAAATGTCCTTACTTCTCGTCCTACTTTTCCTTCTTCCTTCCTTCTTCTCCCTCCCTTAAATGTCCATACTTCTCGTCCTACTTTTCCTTCTTTCTTCCTTTATTCCTTCTTTCTTTTCCCTTCCTTAAATGTCCTTACTTCTCGTCCTATTTTTCCTTCTTTATTCTTTTTTTTCTTTCTTTTGTTCTGCTCTTTCTTCTGCTAGTTATATTTCTTTTCAGGTCTCCAATGTCTTGATGTGTTCAAGTCACGTCCAGGATCGTTGTCTGCATGGCAGAGTATTGGAGGTGTAGCGAGTCAGTGCTAATCCTTTTATCATGGAGCCATTCTGAGTAACTGTTATCTTTCAGCCAATGACTACTTGTCCTTGCTTTCAGCATGTGTGTGTCTGCGTGTGTGTGTGTGTGTGTGTGTGTGTGGGTGTATGTGTGTGTGTGTGTGTGTGTGGGTGTGTGTGTGTGTACGTACCTAACCATAACAGTGGGTTTATGCATAGGTTACACTTACGTGCAACTGGGTTTAAAAAAATACTGGGTTCCAAAATCTGAAACTCAGTTTTTTTAAAACCGGCTTTGCAATAGGAATAACAAAAAAAGTGTATACGCAAAGTCTGAGCGAGAAACCCACAATTGCGGTTGAGTCAACTTTGAGTTTGAGCCAGTTAACACTCCGCGATGTGTGTTCCCGCTGGTCAACCAGTCGAATACACGCACTGTCAGGGGAAGTAACTCGGAGCGCCACACGCTACGTGCCGGCTGGCAAAATGGAGGTACGTGTTTTTTCGTTTTATTCAGTTGTATTTTGTCCTTCTGTCTCTGTAAATTTTCTTTAATCTATATTTTGTGCTTCTAGGATGTGGCTTTAAAATGTTCCCTTGTTAAAATTTCAAGCTTTTTCGGTGTGCTTTTGTACTTTTAAAATCATATCAATTTTTGTGTGGATGTTGTGGTCGATTGTCAACACAGGGTCTGCATTTTTTGTTTGTTACTTTTTGAAGAACACAAAAATAAATTTGCTGCATTTTAAGCGTCCTTGTATCTGATATTAATGAAGAGTCTTGTGAAGTCTCTTGAACATTGAAACAGTTACCATGAGAAATGTATGTCTCCTTTGTTCACACTGGGGTTTTCAAAACTTGCATTTTTTCTCATTTACAAAAAAGACGGTCAGTGAAGATAGTACAAGAAGTAAATAAGGGAGGTATTGATGTGTTATTTTATTCATATGTAGATTGATTAAATAAATGTTTAAAAATATTTTTGCAGAATAACAATTTTAGTAGGCAAAATGCAATGTTATCAGAATAAAAAACAATAAGCTTTTAACGTGTACCGTTTATTATACTGCAACTTTTATTTTTCTGTATTTTCCTTGTGTTCTGATGTAATTAAAAAAAACACATGTTGCAACAAACAGTAAAATACAAAATTCTGGCTGCCGTTACCTACATAAGTTATAGCTTTTGGTTTATGGTTCACCTGTCTGTTTTCCTTGGATGAAGGGAAATAGAATATGTGAAAACTGATTGATGCATTAAACTGCTTAACATTTGGATTTTTTGTGGAGACCAAGCCTTTTTGCCAGTATCAAATTGTTGTATCTGGCAAACTCCAACAGTCTCAGACCCCTGTCATTTGTCTCGTTGTTGCAGTGGGGTCCACATTAATAGCTAGAGCACCATTTTCAGATCTGCATCTACTCCATTTCCCAAATTGTTAGCTGTAATTCTGAGTAAGCATAATTATTTTAATAAATTCTGTTATTCCTTTTTTTCCCAGAACATCCTGTTATGCCTCGAGTTTATCCGGTTGCGGAGAAGTCGCTGTAGTCTGACGACGACCCAGGAGGCGTTTGGAAGGAAGACGTCCCACTCCATCACCATCAACATCTTCATCGCCTTCATTGTACTCATCAGGTGACAGCTAGTGTGTGTCAGTACTTATTGAATTTTATAATATTGTTGTTTGCTTTGAAAAAAACACTCATTGATTGCTGTATAAAATCAGTGCCACAGCAAAGCAGTTAACAACTGGCAGCTCCACGCCTCAGATCAAACTGTGACCTGCTAACACAAGGTGTTGGTGGTATATTGTTTCTACATTGCAAAGGGGGAGGTGAGGAGAGCTTGGATGAGGGAGGAGAATGGGGGGGGGGGGAACATTAGTGTACATGGCAGAGCTAGACATCCTTGTTGAATAAGATCAAAGTTTTAGCTCAATTTTACAGTTGTTAATGGGGCACATGAAATGCAGATTACATTATTATAATGTACACAATTCGCTCTGGGCTTTTCAGGTTGTATAGGATAGCTTTGGATTTTAAAAAGCAGGCATGTTGAGGAACCTTTGTACTTGTGCTTTCATGGGGTGGCCTCGTGGCGCAGTTGATAAGTCGCCGGTTTCCTATGCCGAAGGTCGCGGGTTCGATTCCCGCAAGGGGCGAACGTATGTGACTTAGGTACGAGACTATTGAGGTCACCGAGGATTTTCTCCGGGCACTCCGGTTTCCTCCCTCCCTTCAATAATGGTACAGGATGCAGTCAATATACAAATTTCAAAAATAAAAAATTCGATTTCCTTCCGTCTTCTAATAGCGATCTCCCTGCCTTTACACCACCTGTTTGAGTGATGTATGTGTATTTGGTGTGTGAGAGGGTAAATGAGACAGGTGAGCGTGTATGTTGGTATAGATCGCCGCGCTTTGAACCTTGGGGAAAGGCGCGTACATAGCATCCTGTATTATTATTTATTATTATTTACTGAGTAGCTAGTAAGCATAAGAGTTTCTATAACTATTTTATAACTTGGTTGCTAGTAGCTAGTGTGTCGAAGTGGTTAGTGGGAAAAAATGCTGTCCCACTTCCTCCGGGCTTTTGTGCCCTTTTTTCCCCAACCTCTACCCCCTAAACTTTAAATGTGTTTTGCTTGTTTCTTTTACACTTTAAAGAGGGTGAGTAGTACATTCATGTACAAGAAAATTAAAGTCCAGAATATAATATTTCATTGATGAATCAGTAGACAGTATTGTCAGTCAATCCCTTTTTGTAGTTGAGCCAGTTCAAGCCTCTACTCTTTTCAACTTCCATTCCCTTCTCCCACCCCAGGCCCACCACCCCACCCATTGACCATCCTCATACCTTGGTTTGAAAATGTTCTTATGCCGCTGAATTTGTTCTGTTGTTTAAACCCTGTGTTCTGATGCTGCTACTTGTTCGCAGGAGGGCTGAAGAGCAGCATGAGGATTCTAAAGACTCTAATTCATCGGAAGGTTCAGTCAAGAAACAAGCTAGAAAAAGGCGTCAAAGTCAGCAGACCGAAATGCATACAACATCCCCATCAGCAGCTTTGTTGCTGCCATCAGTGCTACCCCGTTCTCCAGGGTGTGAACCAAGTGCCATGAATCGTTTAGATACAGAATATATATTCAAATTTGTTTGCAAATCTATTCAAGATGAGTTTTAAATAGTAAAAAATTGCATGTTTAAATAATAATAATAATGTTCGTCATTTGTAAGGCGCCTTAGCCTAAGGATCAAGGCGCTGGCCGATACAGGATCTAACTCAAACCGCCCGAGACGCCACCCGCAGCCTTTGGGCGCATGGTCTGACGCCCGGACAACTGAGCACAATCCTGGGCAGCCAGAGATGGAGGAGAAGGACCAAGTGAATGCTGGGTGTGTTCTTGTTACCGGCACTCACCCGTCTAGGACATGAGCGTCAGGATCTTTAAAGTCCGTTATGATGGAATGCATGCGACACAGACTAGACCTCGGTTTATACTCTCATCCGAAGGAGAAGGAAAACAGGAGTAAAGTGTCTTTCCCAGGGACACAACACAATGGCCCGGCCAGGGCTTGAACCCGGGACCTTCAGTTAATGTTGTCTGTCTGTCTGCCTTCCATCTGTGCAAAACTTTAAAGTGGCTAATTACACGAGACCTCGAAAATTATTAGTGATTGAATGACTACACTTCAAGGTCAAGGTCACAGGTTCAACAAATGTTAGTCAAGCTATGTCAATTTTCCACAAAATTTCTTGTTAATCCTAAGTTATTAATATTAACTAAACTTCAGATTGTTTGATGCATGATAGGTATCAATGAGACGCACATGCATATTTTGTCAACCTAGCTCCAAGGTGAAGGTCATTGGAGATGTCCAAAATAATAAAATCTTTTGCTGTAGTTTATTTTATCGTACATGAGTGCATTTATAGCTGGAGGTCAAGGTCAAGAGCATCGAAATATCAAAGCTTGTATTACTTTGCATTTTAAACCCACCGTTTCAATCATTTAACTTTTTTTTCTGGCATCTCATTTTTGTGTTATTTATTGGGAGTTCCATAAGGAGCATGTGAGTCATATGGACTTGCCTTTCCAATGATTGATGGTGTTCATCATGTTCAAAGCTTTTTGAGGTGCTACTTGTCATTAAGTAATGGAAATTTACTGCTCTGTATTGTGTAGACTAGTTTTTAGGCCCGTTTTTGTTATGTAGTAGATTTCTGTCTTAAACTTAAGAGAAAGCGTGGATTAATCTGGCAAAGTACCAAATTATATTTCTTTGCCAAGTTAATACATATGTTATTCTCGGGGTTCTTGTTCATCAAAAAGCAATGTCAAGACTAATGACTATATAATAATATTCTGCTCTTCACATGGTTTTATTATACCTTTGAGGTGCTGGGAAAAAAAACGAATTATAAGTGGTTGCACTCAATTGATCCTTATTCAGAATATATTAACGTAACGGGAAACCATAAACAATTTATGTAAAACTTAACTAAATGAAGTTGATAAAAAAGTAATAATAATATATACAAATTATGCTCTACTAGACACTTTCAAAATAAAAATGTTAACAAATTATGTCTGTGTTATGTTGTTCATATGTTTGTTTTACATTACCAATTCTCTGCTTTTTTATTTTTCCATTCCTATTCTTTTCCAATGAAGATTTGTATACTTTTCCACCCTTCCCATTCTTTCTTTTCCTCTGGAGATTTTATGCTTTTTCTCCACGCTTCTCCTCATTCTTTCTATTAATTCTTCTTCATACTCCTCATACTTTTTCTTCTTTCTCCTTCTTGCCTTTTCTTCAATGATTTGATTTAAATCTGGAAGTAAAGTAATACATTGAACATGAAAAAATAATCCACAGTTAACATTTGAGAACGACAAGATATCTTATTTTTGCAGATCTTCCAGTCTGGATTCAAATTTAAAAAACTATAAAACCATACACTACAAAGTAAATGTAAGCAAAGTAAATATGACAAGAATGTTTGCTTAATGCCGAATTTTTCTTTTCGATTTTTACTGACACCAGCTAATAATCTATTTTTTGGGCTATGAGGAGAAAAAGAGGGTCACGCACTGACCTATCCAGAGGTACACTGTAACAACCTCAGACCTTTCGGTTCTCATTTCAATGCTTTAACCACTGAGCTACCGCCCAGTTCTTAAAGTAAATGGCAAAAGTCTATCCTTCAATAACAGCTCTAATTCTATACAGTAGCCTATATACAAAATAATACTCAACAGGTTGAAACCCCAAGCTGAACAAATCATAGCTGAAGAACAAGCAGGATTCAGGGCAGAGCGAAGTACCACTGAGCAGATTTTCAACCTTAGAATAATATGTGAGAAATACCTACAGCACCAACAACATCTATATCATGTGTTCATAGACTTCAAGAAGGCGTTTGACCGAGTCTGGCATGCAGCTCTATGGGCAACAATGAAAGTGTACAACATCAGCCCTAAAATTATTGAAGTCATCAAAAGCCTGTATAACAAGGCTACCAGTGCAATCCTCCACAACAGCGCCATCGGGAACTGGTTAAGAACAACAATCTGTGTGCGTCAAGGATGCCTACTCTCCCCAACACTCTTCAACATCTTCCTAGAGCGCATCATGTCAGATGCTCTTGCAGACCATGAAGGCACAGTCAGCATAGGGGGTAGAGCAATCTCCAATCTTCGTTTTGCAGATGACATTGATGGATTGTCTGGAGAGGAACAAGAACTTGAACAGCTGGTACAGAGGCTTGACACCACCTCCAGAGCCTATGGAATGGAAATAAGTGCAGAGAAGACCAAAATGATGACCAACAACACCAATGGCATCAACACGGACATCAAAGTCCAAGGCCAATCCCTCAACACAGTGCATAACTTCAAATACTTTGGAGCCATTGTATCAGACAATGGGTCCCGACAGGAAGTCCTCTCCAGGATCGCACAAACAACTGCTGCCCTGACAAGGTTGAAGCCCATTTGGAAAGACAGGACCATCAGTCTACATTCCAAAGTAAGACTGATGCGCTCCCTTGTCATCTCCATCTTCCTATATGCTTGCGAAGCATGGACCCTCACAGCAGATCTCCAACGAAGAATACAAAGCATGGAGATGAGGTGCTACAGAAGACTTCTGGGCATTTCCTATACCCAGCACATCACCAACAACGAAGTCCGACAGACCATCACACAAGCCATTGCACAACACGATGACCTGCTCACAGTGGTGAAGAAACGGAAACTCCGATGGTATGGACACGTCACCAGATCTTCAGGCCTTGCAAAGACTATTCTGCAAGGCACAGTGCAAGGAGGTAGAAGAAGAGGGAGACCGAAAAAGAGATGGGAGGACAACATTCGAGAATGGACTGGTTTGACACTGAGCGAAGCCATCAGGGCTGCTGAGGACAGAGAGAGATGGAGTATGCTGTTTAAACGATCATCTGTAGTGCCCCTACGACCTTCGGGTTACGGGACAGGATAGGATAGGATAGGATAGGATAGCCTATATACCAACTTAAAATATTGTAATTGAAATTATAAAAGCAAAATCAGAGGAAATTCTGAGCAATAGTAAAAGTTGTTTCATTAGTTGAATTAAACTAAAAGTGTCAGTGTACTTCACTCACGTACTGAAAATCTTGCAAATGCAACCTTGGCCATTTATACGTTTTGGTTGTGTCCGTGTGTGTGATAAACCCAGTTTTTCCACAGAAACCCAGATGTCCAATATGCATGTGTAAAAACCCACTGGTATCAAATGAACCCACTATTTCATAGCGCAATTTCTCCTTTTGTTTTTGTCAAAAATGAAAACGGTTGTGACAGATAACCTTACAAGAGGCTATTGTATCCGTTGAGTGAATAGGAATGGTCTGTAATGAAGGGAAAGGATGGAACCCAGTTTGCCTTGTTTTGAACATAAACCCACTATTATAGTTTTGAACGTATGTGGTGTGTGTGTGTGTGTGTGTGTGTGTGGGTGTATGTGTGTGTGTGTGCGAGCGCGTGAGTGCGTGCGTGCGTTTTCCGTCTACTAGGCCTACTAGCCAAATGGAATTCAACAGCCATTTTAGAGCTTCTCAAAAAAAATGTTTGTCGGCAATACATCGTATCGAGCAGCATGCGTTTGCCTATTAGTATTTCTCCTCCTTCCCATCCTTCTTCTTCTTCTTCTTCTTCTTCTTCTTCTTCTTCTTCTTCTTCTTCTTCTTCTTCTTCTTCTTCTTCTTCTTCTTCTTCTTCTTAGTTAGTTAGTTAGTTAGTTAGTTAGTTAGTTAGTTGGTAATAAAACAACCAAAGGCATCAACATGGACAACAAAATCCAAGGCCAATCCTTCAACACTGTGCATAGCTTCAAATATTTAGGAGCCATTGTATCAGACAATGGTCCCGACAGGAAGTCCACTCCAGGATCGCACAAACAACTGCTGCCCTGACAAGGTTGAAGTCCATTTGGAAAGACAGGACCATCAGTCTACATTCCAAGGTAAGGCTGCTGCGCTCCCTTGTCATCTCCATCTTCCTATACGCTGCTTGCGAAACATGGACCTTCACAGCAGATCGACAACGAAGAATACAAAGCATGGAGATGAGGTGCTTCAGAAGACTTCTGGGCATTTCCTATACCCAGCACATCACCAACAACGAAGTCCGAAAGACCATCACACCAGCCATTGGACTACATGATGACATGCTCACAGTGGTGAAGAAACGGAAACTCCGATGTTATGGCCACCTCAACAGAGCATCAGGTCTTGCAAAAACCATCCTGTAAGGCACGGTGCAAGGAGGCAGAAGAAGAGGGGAAAAAGAAAAAGAGGTGGGAGGACAATATTTGAGGATGGACTGGTTTGACACTGAGCGAAGCCATGAGGGTTACTGAGGACAGAAAAAGATGGAGTACGCTGGTTAAACGATCATCTGTGGTGCCCCAACGACCTTTGAGTTACGGGATATGATAGAATATGATATAAAGCAACGGACGTGGATGCGCCCTCTGCAAGCTTCCTCTGGTCCCTCTCGTCTCTGGTGTCGATCATCCATCTTCCTGATGCCAATGTCCTCTGCCTTCTGATCGGTTTTAGTCCAATCGTATCAAAAGCAGTTTGCGAATACGGGCATAAAGCTTCAAAGTGGGCTGCTCCTATTTTCAAGTCTGCAAGAACCACCGGGAACAAATAGATTTCCGGTTCTCCTAAGGATACTGATTTTGGTGGTCTGTAGGCGGTTACAGCAACTTGCTTCTTTGTACAGGATCTGTCTTTCTTCTTTAATTCTGTCGATGTTTTTTCTGTCACCTCATACTGTTGACATTGATGGTTGTTTGTATTTAATGACGCACGGCCAGGCTAGCTCACTATCACTGATAGCCAATCCCTGCTTTTCAGTGTAATCATTCTCTTCTTGCATGGAATCTTCATCCCAGTTGTCGGGGGTTGTTGAGGACAAGGCCTCTCCGCCCGGTTTCGTAGTATCATCAACATCACCACCATCATCGTCGTCATCGTAGTCGCCGTTGGCGGTGGCGGAGAAGAACGTAGCATTATTGTTGATCAGAAGGCGCTGCTTGACGGCCTAATCTTCTTCTTCAGTTCGGTTTTGCGTTTATTTCGCATAGGCGTAGGTGGTCTTGAAACTTCATCTCTCTACGGATGAGAGTATAAACTGAGGTTCACTTTGTGCACCTACGCATTCCATCGCACGGATTTTAAAGATCCTGACTCTCATGCCATAGCGGAGCGAGTGCCTGCAACAGCAATACAGCCAGCAAGCACAGGGTTCCTTCTGTACCATAGCCGGTGGCCCAGGATTGTGCTCAGTTGTCTGGGGCTCAGTTGTCTGGGGCTCAGTTGTCTGGGGCTCAGTTGTCTGGGGCTCAGTTGTCTGGGGCTCAGTTGTCTGGGGCTCAGTTGTCTGGGACTCAGACGATGAACTCAAGGCAGTAAGTGTGTGCCTCGGGCGGCCTGAGTTGAATCCTGTATCGGTCAGCGCCTTGAGCAGCTCTGGAGCTGGAGAAGCGCTATACTGCTACAGCGATTAAAATAAATAAATAAAAGCTAGATAACCTCTATATAACAAATGTATATTACCAACGTAGGCTTACTTCTATTTTAGGGCACACTGACTCGGGCTGTGTTATAGTTTGGCCGATGTCTTCTATGCAAATCTCGTGATTCCAGACTCGTATGTCTGGCATATATTATATCTGTCCAATCGTTGATTCGTATACGGACGGCTTAACCGCTCTTGTTTTGTCGTAATGCACTAGTTACAGGCCATGACGAGGGTTGTGGAGAAGTTAAACGTGATGAACTGTTCGCTATTGAGCACCTCAGAAACAAGTCAGTTATATCCATTTCTCAGAGCTAGAACGCACGTAGGCTTTAATACTGCATGCTCATCTTTAACCCCAAGCTCCCAATCTGACTCTGTATTATCTGTATGGCCTTGCAAACTCCGACTGTTTCAGAGTTTCTGTGTAGCCGATGTCTTGTATGGTAATCCTCGCCTCACGATTCCAGAATTGTCCGGTGTCGTCTGGCTTTTAGTGAATTATTGGTTTCATTTGTCTCCCTTGTTTTCCACGCTGTTTACTGCTTTCAGGCTTGTGCCGTTTGGTTTCAATACCGCGCGCGCACGTTCGCACACACACACACACACACACATACAAACACACACACACACGCACACACACACACACATACGTATGGGAGGCGATATATAGCAAACGCGCCCATATTCCCACTCCACCTTTGCTTTTAGCCAGTTAATCCAATACAGAGATTGTAGTTTATCAATGCCCTCACCCACTGTCTTCAACCAGTTTTAACCAGTGATTGGGTGTGTGGGTGTGTGTGTGTGTGTGGGTGTGCGCGCGGAGGTATAAGCTTTGAAATGGGTGACTGACCTTGCTTTTTATGCAGAAAATGGGTGAGTGTATTAGCCACCCAGTTTTTTCCAGCCACCCACTTTTTTCTAAGTACACAGAAGTGCTCTTTTAGTGCATGGGAGTGCAGTTGTAGTGCATGAGAGTGTTTTAAGTACAAGGGAGTGCTCTATCCGGGACGGAGAAAATCCAATCAAATTTCGGGAAAATTTACAAGAAAGTTCGACCTATTTCGTCGCCTATAGGAGACGAACTAGGTCAACTTTTGAGACAGATGAGACAGAAAGAGCCAAGTTTGCATTAGATTCTTACATTTCTAGAAGAAGTTTGCGTTCTTTCCGTCAAAATATCACTTTCTGATTCTTACATTCTTAGTAAAAAAAAAACTAGTCTTGGTGTTCTACATACTTGCGTGTGTGTTCGTGTGTTTATGTTATTTCGTTTAGTTTCTTTTCTTTCAATTAAATTTAAGGTGTTAAAGATGTATAATTGTATTATAATTATTGTTATTCGTCCTGTATTATCTCTTTGTTTCCATGGTTGTTAATTTCTTAGTTTTCTCTGTTTATCCTCTTCCTCCTTTTGCCGTACTACAGTTTCCATATTCCTCCAACTCTTTTCTCTTGCCGTTGGTACCATCTCCTCCTTTCCTATCATATTCTTCTTCCATTTCTCCTCTTCTTTTCTCATACCTTCTATTCCTTATCGATCCCTTCTCTTTTCGTGAAGTGATTTTGAGGTCATTATTTCAAACTTTTAAACTAATTAGCATAATCAGTTTAAAAAAAAAAGATTCGTTAATCGGCATTTGTTAGGTGGAAGTTCTCCGATGAACGTGTAAGCAGCTTAAACAGTCGTTGAGGTCCCTGATAACGTCACAAGATTTGCTATAAAGAGGGTAATGTATAGATCAGTCACTGCCCAGCGCCGCAGCTGAAGTGGTAGAGCGTTCGCCTGGCACACACCGATGACCCAAGTTCGAATTTCGTGGTGGGCGAAATAAACAGTGGACATTTTCACTGTCCATTGTAGCAGTTTGATTGCTCTGGTGGTTCAGTGTTGATTCAGGTCCCTACCCCTCTTTCCCTGGGATGTTTATCCCCGTCTGCAATATCACCAATGGTGGGTGTAGACGTTAAACCTCAAATGTTCAACCTTCGCCGTCACTGTGATCACTTCAAACTACAGGCACAGAATTATTTCTCTTGGCTAATTCACAGCAAGGTATTTGGAGATCGCTAGTGACGGTCTGCTGCGTTCGTTTGTGATTTGCTTGTGTGTGTGGATTCTAAGGGAAATCCTATCCTATACTATCCTATCCCGTAACTCGGAGGTCGTAGGGAAACCCACAGATTATCGTTTAACCAGCATACTCCATCTTTCTCTGTCCTCAGCAACCCTGATTGTTTCGCTCAGTGTCAAACCAGTCCATTCTCGAATGTTGTCCTCCCACCTCATTTTCGGTCTCCCTCTTCTTCTACCTCCTTGCACTGTGCCTTTCAGGATGGTCTTTGCAAGACCTGATGATCTGGTGACGTGGCCATACCATCGGAGTTTCCGTTTCTTCACCACTGTGAGCAGGTCATCGTGTTGTCCAATGGCTTGTGTGATGGTCTGTCGGACTTCGTCGTTGGTGATGTGTTGGGTATAGGAAATGCCCAGAAGTCTTCTGTAGCACCTCTCTCCATGCTTTTTATTCTTCGTTGGAGATCTGCTGTGAGGGTCCATGTTTCGCAAGAATATAGAAAGATGGAGATGACAAGGGAGCGCAGCAGCCTTACCTTGGAATGTAGACTGATGGACATGTCTTTCCAAATTGGCTTCAACCTCGCCAGGGCAGCAGTTGTTGGTGCGATCCTGGAGAGGACTTCCTGTCGGGACCCATTGTCTGATACAATGGCTCCTAAATATTTGAAGCTATGCACTGTGTTGAGGGAAATAAGCCATTTAATTACTTCAGTAGCAGAGGATTTTTTGAACTCTCCAACGCAACGCTTAAGATGAAAAATTCCGCAAATATTAGACACACCACACACACACACACACACACACACACACACACACACACACACACACACACACACACACACACACACACACACACACACGCACGCACATGAATATACACACCAATAGTAATTTCTTTGCGTGAATTAGACTTTATTTTTTACCCGCCATTTTCAGACTCACTTTAGTTTCCTTTTTTGGGGGGAGGTGGGGAGCGGGGGAGGAAGAGAAGGTGGGGAAGGTCGTCCTCCTTATTACTATTTTTTTAATTTCCGGCTTCTCTTTCTATACACATGCTCCTCCTCCTCCTTCACTATTCCACAATAGCCTCCTTCTCCTCCTACTCTTCCCATTCTTATCACACATCCGCTATTAGCCACTATTGTCTGTACTGCCGGCACATTTCGGTACACAAAGACGATGGCTGAACTACTACTACTACTACTACTACTACTACTACTACTACTACTACTACTACTACTACTACTAAGCTTACTACTATTACTACTACTACTACTAAGTGTAGCTGAGCGGAGTATTTGACTCCCGTCTCTCGGCCACGACCTTGAGAACATTGCTCCACCCGAGCTGTTATCTTCATTTTATCCCTCAAAAGAGGGACATAAAAATATTTGCCCTGCAAGGCGGTGAAGAGTGGTTGGTAGTACCGGGTTGCCGGCTACTAGTGCCATGCACTCTTCTGCAAAGTCGCTGCCACCGACCTGCATAAAATGCCTGCCGACAATGTCGTCCCGCTCACCACCAAAAGCAGAAGGCGAATGGTCAGCCGGGGAGAACAAATGTCGTGTCGCCTTGTCCTGCATAACCCAATGGCATCCCCAAAGGATTCTGCAAAGCTGGAGCCACCCAACTCTAGTCTAACCAAGAAAATCAAGGTAGACAATTTCTCTCCCAAGCCTCAACCAGTCGCCACCCTTTCCGCTACATAAGCTTACTACTACTACTACTACTACTACTACTACTACTACTACTACTACTACTACTACTACTACTACTACAGCTGCTATTGCTATTCCTCTTTCTTCTCATTCTCTTACTACTACTACCACTTCTGCTACTATTCCATTTCATCTTCACCTCTCCATTCTTCATCCTTCTCCTTCACCCGTTGCTCCCTTTCCTCAAACCTTCTGCCCCGTTAAGACAACGACAGTGGTAATTTAAAGCACTACATTTCCACAAAGTGGGCATACTATCTATACAGAAACCCCCGGCACCCCCACGGGAGGAGTGGCCTATCACGACCGTGTTTTAATTTAGTTAAATTAGTTTGTAACCTAGTTTGTTAGTTTATTAGTAGATTAGTTTTAAGTTACATACTTTTTTTCCCCCATAAAAGTCCCTGAGACACACCGTCCCTACTTCTTCGGATGAGAATATAAACCGAGGTCTCTTCTGTGCACGAACGCATTCCATGGCACGGACTTTAAATACCCTGACGCTCATGTCCTAGGCGGATGAGTGGCGGCTACACAAATACACCCAGCAAGCACTAGGTCCCTTTTCCTCCACACCCCATCGCTCAGTTGTCTGGGTGCCAGACGATGCGCCCAAAGGCTGCAAGTGGGCGGCTCGGGGGGTTAACTTTTCCTAGATCCTGTATCGGACAACGCCTCGAGCAGCTCTTTAGCTGGAAAAGGGCTATATTATTATCACAGTCTGGCAGGCCTTCAATTTATTGTAAGACCTTCCGGCCCGTTTCAATGATTGGGCCCAAATAAATAACATAAACAATACATAAATAGAGTAAGAAGACATATGATGCATAATATTGTAAGCACACTGTTACATTCAGCATTTTGGTTAATAACTCTTTCTGGCAAACAAAAGGCTTTATATACAAATCAAGGACTACAACTACACAGTATGTAGTAGTCCTTGATACAAATACAGCAAGGTTATTGACGTCTGCTGAAACTGGACATGATAACAGTAGACGAAACCTTGAGAATCAAGAATGTTTTTAATATTTTGTAGGAATTCATTCTACAGTAGTGGACATACTAATAAAAAGTTAACCTCAGTGTTAACTGTCCGACTGTCTGACAAAATGGGCAAGCTTTCTTATTTTCCGCAATAGGCCTATGAAGAATGTGGCAATTTAATTTAGACATGCCAATTCTAAAGCGAGTGTATTGTCTTCATACAAAAAGGTTCTTAACTGAAAGTATATACTGAAAGAGGATGATTATAGTTAGTGTACACATTGTAAAATTATGTGTGTCAATGAAGAGTGTACGTTTTGTCTTGCACAATCAATTCATCCTTCCTTGGAACAACGAATGATTGATGGTACGTTACCGACACCTTGGGCTTCCCAGACGACTCCAAAACCAACAACAACACACGTGACAAGATTGTAGTTTTGGTACGGACCACAAGGCAGACGGCCACACTGTGCCAGGGTAAAATACAGTAGCCTTCCGTCCTGATTAGCTTGTGATCCGGTTCGGCCCTCCATTGCCTCATCCACGCTGACGAATTCTGAGACGTTATGGTCCCCTCTTTGAGCCATGAGGTAGCCGCTGTACTGCTTGGTCCAGCCCTGAGTGCAGATGTTGGCGCCGGGGATCATGATGGTGGTGGAGTGGCTGGACCTGGATACGGCGCACACGGCGTCAAAGTCGTGATGAGCGTCGTTAAAGGTTTGGTATTCTGACCCATACAGCAAGGCATACTGTGATGGTTGACTGTGAGTGCCGACGATGAGGGACATGGTCCGACACAGGTAGTTGGACCCGCCGCCAGACTGAGTGTAAGATGATCCACCCCCCCATCCCCGAATGAACGAGCTGCGAGTTGCTAGTGCACTGAGAGGTTCCCCAACGAACGAACGTAGAGGTGCGGGCGTCCTGGATGTTGTGGTCCTGCTGCTGGTGGTGTGAGCAGCGTCTGGTCGGTGTTCTTCAAGGCCTGGATGTCAGCTCTCATCGCCGTCAGCTGTTGACATCTGGTTCACCACTACCTCCAGAGGGCCTGTGTTGTCACTTCTCGTCATGACATCACGTGATTTTGAGTGTGAAGTGGCAGTGTTGTTGAAAGATGACTGATGAAGATGAACGTTATCTATTCCAGAATTCTGCATCTCCAGGCTTGTGTCAGCCGGTTTTGCTGCCAGCTCTATCAAGGTCTTTCTGAGGTTCATCAACATGTTGTCTTGGTGAGACAGTTTAGCATCCTGCAAATGAAAGACGGATGTTTGAATATGACTGGATGTTTTTTTTTTTTTTTGTTTTAAACAAAATCAAACCAACCTTTATAGTACACAGCCTTGGTTTGATTTTGTTTAAAACAGAAATCAGCCAGTCGTATTCAAACATCCGTCCTTCACAGTAGTTTAAAGCAGTACAACCGACAAACGTCGATGACGACAGTCTCTCTCTTTCAGAAATGGAGATGAAAGACAGAGACATGGGAAAAGAAATTGTGTTAATACCAAGCAAACAAGATGGCAAGTCATTGAAATGTATTTCCAGGCACTGATACACTTAGCCGAAAATCAGCATTTTCACAAGTGTTAATTTTGTTGGCGGTGTTTTCACTCGTCTTTCTCCTAACGAAGCTAAAAGGAAAACAGGGAATCATAGGCCGCTACATGAACTATCTGTAGGCAAAACAATTATTCAAATCGGCTGAGTCGGTGTTTAGATACAGCGCAAAACGTGTTCAGGAAATGGTAAAACACAATGGCCTTAACCTTTGAGAAAGTATAAAGATGAATGATTCAACATGCTTAGTAGTAGTACATGTCGTAGAATCCGCACACTGAAAATGATGAATTTCGGTGCAGAATTTAAAAAAAAAGTTAAATTCAGAGCAACAGACCGATGGACCAACATGCTACAGAAGGATTGGCCATGATTTGATTTGAAGTACACGTAGACCAAAACCCAAACTCAACAATATCGCTTCAGCCGTGTTTGAGATATTGAGCAAAACGGATGTAGAAATAACATGACTCCAGTGATCTTGATCTTTGCGGTAGAGCAAAATAATAGGATTGCACGGGAGGCCGGTCTTAACATCGACATAGGAAATGTTTTTATTGAGTTTGGTCAAAATCCCTCCAGTGATTTTTGAGATATGGTTTACAACGGACCGATTGACGGACGGACCAACATTTGGGGCTAGTTCAGATTCACTCCCCATTCCCCTTCTTGCCCCCACGGGCTCGGCTCCGCGCGCCGGGGGTGGACCCCATGCCTCTCTCTGGCTGGGTGACCAAGTTGCCTACCCCTTTTTCTTCTCTTTTGTCTTGTTTCTGTCTTATTGGTCCTTTCACCTATATTCTCTTCACCCTTAAATTCTCCCAGTATACTATGCAGTTTTGACTCCCTTTCTTCTGCCTTACCGGACTTTCCCTGTCTTCTTTTTCCCCATCATTCCTTCTTTTTCTACCCTTCTTTTTCTCTGTGGCCTTCTCTTGGCCCCCTGCGTTTGCCGTGCAGGGCAACCCGTGTCGGGGGAGAATGGGATCCTGGAGGTTGAGGTCCCTGAGGGACTGCGGTCCCTCACACTAACACACCTCTTTGGCCCGGACTTCTCCTAGACGGGAGGCTGGCGTGGCCCGCGTCAGTCAAGCGGCTGGTCGTGTATTGCCCTAGCTCTGCTAGAAGGCTGCGGCTCATGGATCAAACTTGAACAAAACCGTAGTGGCAGTGCGGGATTGTCTGGGTGTATATCCCCCCTGTAGCCCTGGTGCGCTCCCTTGCTGGATTTTCCGCTTGGACGCATCCCCTTGTTGGACTCCGTGGTGGGTGGGGAGCAGGGGGGATGAATTAACAAATAATTAACATGGCATCAACAAAAAAAAAAGACTGCATGATGACGGACTGGACACGGACACGGACAGTGACATGGAGACGCGACAACAAGCTTGTGCATCGGGGGTGGAAGGGGCCTGGCCTCGTTTTTTGGTTGTGGAGGGAGCGGATCCGGCTATGCCAATAGGCAAGCTGTCTCCGTTCGCCATACAGAAGGGTTTTCAATCCGTCTGCACAATCGGGTTCAAAGATGTGAAAAAACTGAGATCTGGGGCCTACCTGGTGGAGTGCTCAACCAAAAGGGCATCTGATAGTCTTCTAAAGAGGAATTTGACCGTATTTGTTGACAGACAAATCAAAGTTTCTGTGCATGGACGGTTGAATTCCTCCAAGGGAGTCATCCGGTGTCAGGATTTGATCGACATGTCGGAATTGGAAATCCGAGATGAGCTCTCCAGCCAGGGGGTCACAGCAGTCCAGCGGGTCTTCGTCACCAAAGGACCCCAACGTATCCCCACCAACACACTTTTTGTGACCTTCGCTATGGCCAAGTTGCCAGAGTCACTCAAGGTGGGGTACCTTAGGGTGAAGCTGACGCCGTTTGTACCATCACCGTTGCGATGCTACCGCTGCCAAAGGTTTGGTCACGGTAGCAAGACCTGTAAAAGCAAGGAAATATGTCGTGATTGTGGTAAAGAAAAACATGAAAACGAATGCAAAAATCCGATTTGCTGTGTGAATTGCGCCGGGAATCATTCTTCCAGCTCCAAAGACTGTCCTCAGTGGCAGTTGGAGCTGGAAATCCAAAAGGTGCGGGCCACTGAGAGTTGCTCCTTTGGCGACGCAAGGAAAAAAGTACTTCAAAGTAGGCCAGTTCTAAAAGAGAGGTCCTTTGCGTCTGTGGTGGGTTCCACATCTCATGTGGAAGCTAGCACACACCCGACAATGGACACTGCCATGAGTAAAATAACACAGATCTTGGAAACGTTGTGCAGACGGATGGATGCTCTCGAAAAGATGCTTGCTTTGTTTGCCCAGAAGGGGGTTTCTCCAGCCCCACCGATTCCACTGGAGAACGTGCCGACGGGCACGTCCCCAACCGTCACCCACAACACGCAGACGGCCGTGACAAAAGCCGTCACACCTGCTGCAAAGGAGGCTAGGCCTCATGCCACCGCACCAGCAACGACCGGTTTTAGCGACCGGGTAGTTGCTGGGGCGGCAAAGATGCTAGTCGCTCAGCAGAAGAGAGTCAGAGGAGGAGAGAGAAAGGTTGGAAGGGGTGAGGGGGAGAGGGAGGATACAAAGTCCGGTGCTGGGGAGAAGGGGAAGAAGTCGGCTGGCAGTTCGGGTTCCGGGGCTTTGACGAAAAATCAAAGGCCCGGACCCCTTTCTTCCAAGCACAATCAGCCTCTCGAAACGGAGAACCGTTTCGGGGGGTTGATGGAACATGAAGAGATGGACGAGGGTCCAAAAGATAAAGACACATAATTGTGCTTTCAGAGATGAAAATTTTAGCATTCTTTTACTTCATTTTAATGGCCATTTTGCAATGGAATATCCGAGGGATCAGGGCAAATTATGAGGAGCTCTGCTGTCTGCTGACAGAGCATCGACCTGAAGTGTTGGCCCTTCAGGAAACTCTCCTGTCAGGAAAACATCCTATAGATATTACTGGTTATTCCTCTCTAGACTGTTTATCTTCTAGAGGCGTTTCACTCTTTATTCATAGAAATGTCCCATTTAACCCAATTTTACTTAATACAAGTTTACCAGCAGTTGCAGCTAGAGTATCTCTTTTTAAATCCCTCACAGTTTGTTCTCTATATTTGACACCATCAATAAATGTAACTAAAAGTGAACTTGAGAATTTGGTCCAACAGTTACCTACCCCTTTTTTGTTGTTGGGAGATTTTAATGGACGCTCTCCCCTGTGGGGTAGTGATCGTACCGATTCTCAGGGTAAAATAATTGAAGACATTTTAGACTCGTTAAACCTAGTAACTTTGAACGAGGGTGCTCCAACTTTTTCCTGTTCTAGAACTGCTTCTTTGTCCCACATTGATATATCGATCTGTGATCCCTCCTTACTTTTGGATTTTAAATGGACAGTTTTAGAAGATCTCCATGGCAGCGACCATTTTCCGGTTTTATTAAAATATGATTCAGACAACCTTGAGCAAACTCATGGCAGGTGGAAACTGAAACAAGCTAACTGGAATATGTTTTCTAACCTGTCTGAGGTTCAGTTACGTACTAAGAAGCAGGAATTTTCGAATGCCACAGATCCAATCCAGCTTTACACTGACATAGTTATTAACAGTGCCAAGGAGTCCATTCCGCAAACTTCGTCAAACCCTCACACACTTAAAAAACCCTGGTTTGACGATGAATGTAGAAAACTTCAGCAAGCTCGTAAAAAAGCTTTAAGAACTATGTTTTTACACCCAAGCACTGAAAATAAACAAAACCACCAACGTTTGCGAGCGCAATGCCGACAGCTCTTCAAACGAAAGAGAAGAGAATCGTGGAGAGGTTTCTGCTCCACGCTTAATTCGAAAGCGAAACTGTCGAAGGTGTGGAAAGTAGTCCGCAAACTCAAAAATAGAAGTAACAAACAGGTGAGCCCATGCCTTACTGTGCAGGGTGACGTAATCGGAGATAAAAAATTAGTAGCTGATCTTTTGGCTTCTTCTTTTGCTGCAAATTCTTCCTCTGAAAATTATTCTGTCCCTTTTCAAACAGTTAAAACCCGTAAAGAAAAACAACAGTTAAATTTTACCTCCGATAATTCTGAAGATTACAACATTCCGTTTTCATTAGTCGAGCTTGACGATGCAATTAACAAAAGTGCAGATTCAGCAGTTGGACCGGATGATGTACATTATCAATTTCTCAGACATTTAACAAGGTACTCACGGTCTCAACTGCTGGCCATCTTCAATCAGCTCTGGATCACTGGCACCTTTCCTCCCTCCTGGAGAAAGGCCATTATTGTACCCATCCCTAAACCTGGCAAAGACCATACTAACCCGACAAACTATAGACCAATAGCCTTAACGTCTTGCTTATGCAAGACGCTAGAAAGAATGGTTTATTCTCGCTTACTGTGGTATCTAGAAACAAATAATATTTTATCCAACACTCAGTGTGGCTTTCGAAGTGGTCGAAGTACTGTTGACCACCTGGTGCGACTGGAAACTTTTATCCGTAACGCGTTCGTCCAGGGTGAACATGTCGTTGCCATCATGTTTGATTTGGAAAAGCTTATGATACCACAATCATGGAAATATGGCATTCTTTCAGATTTACAAGAAATGGGTTTGAAGGGACATTTACCTCTGTTTATATCCAATTTTCTAACGGACAGACTCTTTCAGGTTAAGGTTGGGGGATCTTTGTCAGATATGAGGGAACAGGAGATGGGAGTGCCTTAGGGTAGCATCTTGTCTCCCTTGCTGTTTAATATTAAAATAAATAATATTGTTCGTTCCGTTAAACGGGGAATTGACAATTCTTTGTTTGTTGACGATTTTGCGTTAGTAGCCAAAGGTAAAACTTTGGCATCTGCAGAACGTCAGCTACAGTTATGTGTCAAGGCCGTTGAAGACTGGGTTCTACAAAATGGTTTTAAATTTTCTGAAGCAAAAACTGAATGTATTCACTTTTCCAAGCACCGGGGAATTATTCAAGACCCTACTATTTTCCTCAATAAAACTCCAATAAAGGCGGTCCAACAAGTCAAATTTTTGGGTGTTATTTTTGATCAAAAGCTATCTTTCATTCCTCATCTAAAAATTTTGAAAACTAAATGTCAACAGGCCTGCAATTTGCTCAAGGTTATCAGTGGTACAGACTGGGGTGCTGACAAGAAAACTTTATTGCTGTTATATCGTTCTTTAATTAGATCCAAGTTAGACTATGGTTGCATTGTTTATGGTTCTGCTAGAAAATCTTATCTTAAGATGCTAGATCCAGTGGCCCATCAGGCACTACGCATTGCTTTGGGTGCGTTTCGCACTTCCCCTTGTGAAAGCCTTTACGTGGAAGCTAACGAACCCCCGCTGGAGCTGAGACGTACAAAATTGTCAATGAATTACTATTTAAAATTAAAAACTGATCCTATGAACCCTGCTTATGACTGTGTTTTCAACCCAGATTTTGTTCAGAAATTTGAAGCCAAACCTAACACAATTCCTCCGTTTGGCATCAGAATGCAAGCTCATCTGGAAAAAGCAGGCATTGATGTTGCTTCCATCAACGACGATGAGCTTCGGACTGAGGCTCCCCCATGGAAATTATGTATCCCAAACATTAATTTGCAGTTGTCCGCTTTCCTTAAAAACAATACATCTGAAACCGTATATAACCAACTTTATTTAGAACAGTGTGCTTTATACCCAGGATATGAACAACTTTTTACAGACGGGTCAAAGAAAGGAGATTCAGTTGCTGCTGCGTCGGTCTCCGGGAGACACTTAGACCAGCCTTTGCAACAGCGTTTACCTGATTTTTGTTCTGTTTATACAGCTGAGCTCAAGGCAATTCATTTAGCTCTGAAACAAGTTTATCAATCCAAAAGAACCTCATTTTTAATCATGTCTGATTCATTGTCAGCTCTTCAGGCTCTTTCCACGAGAAAGATATCACACCCTTTTCTGGCAGAGATCCATGACCTCCATACACAACCTGTTTCTGAGGGTAAAAAGATAGTTTTTATGTGGGTCCCTGGTCACATGGGCATCCGCGGCAATATTGCAGTAGACAGGGCGGCTAAAGATGCTCTGCATCTCGATTTCCCTCCAGAGATTTTCCAGTTTGTGCCCTACTCTGACCTACGTTGTATGACTGGATCTTATTGTAAACGATTGTGGCAGACTGACTGGTCTAACCATGTCAACAACAAATTATTTCAGGTTCTTCCCGATTTGTCCACTTCTTTGCCTAACTTTGCATCCACTCGCAAAGAAGAAACAGTGTTATCTCGCCTTCATATTGGGCATACTTATGTCACCCACAGTTTCCTTTTAAAAGGAGAAGAACCACCATGGTGCTTTGCATGTGATCAATCTTTTTCTGTTCGCCATTTTATGTCTGAATGTGCTGATTTGATTGAGGAAAGGGAAACATATTTTGGTTCCATACCTTTCAAAGAGATTTTTAAAGTATGTAATGGTCAACATCTGTTTCAATTCTTACATGATGTTGGTTTGTTCTATCGCATATAAATTGTATCGACATGTTTTGTTTAGTTTGGATTTTATTAGGACTGAATTTAGTGATTTGATTGAAGAAAGAGAATATATTTTTAATACATCAGTTTTAAAGAAGTCTCTTAAAGAGGTGTCATGTGAAAGTTTGTTTGTGTATTTAAGAATAACAGGCTTGTTTTTTAAGACTTGAATCATTTTATAATATCTTAAGATAACGTCTCTCTGGTCCTGATTTGGCTCGGAAGAGTCCGCTGGACCTAAAGCAATAACCTTGTATTGTATTGTATTCCCCTTCTTCTCCCTTTTCCACCTCCTACCCCCCTCCCTCCTCCCCCCCCCGACTATTTCAAAGGATTATAAGATAAGTTTAGAACTTTAAAAAGATGTCGGACCTATAATTTTCGACTTTTTAATCAAAGAGGTAGTAATGTATTTGTTTGGGGGGGGGGGGGGTGGTGTGCATTTTGTATTCTCAAACTATAGAAAAATGTGGATTTAAAAAGAAGATGATAACATATGCCTAATAAAGACACGTACACAGAAGGAGTAACATTTAATAATGGTCGATCTCAGATAGAAGAGACACACATAGAAAGAAGGATATGTTTATGAAAGAAAATGTGCGTCGTGATAACATCGGGTACTGATTATGGTGACATGAAACAGTTGGCAAGCGGAAAGATTATACTCGGAAATCAAACAGCTTAACTGAAGCGAAATGTTACTTGATGGCCACTTTGCTTTGGAGATGATGGATGGCGTCCTCGTGAACGGTGACTTACGCCATCGCATTGTTCTGCTCCATGAACCTGGGTCTCTGCTCCACGATGACCAGTTACTCCTGTCTCTGGTCCACCATGACATGCCTCTGCTGCACGAAGACTTGTTTCTGCTCCATGATGACCTGCATCTGCTCCACCATCAGCGATCGCATCTGCTCCAGTTGACTCTACAGCCATGGCGGTTCTTTGCACGCGTCATCCATACCGTCATTAGCATTGACGTCAAATATTGATACAGCCATGAGCAGAATTAGCGACAACAGAAAAAAACCTATCCATTACTGCTTATTTCGGTGTAAGTAGTAGTAGTAGTTAAATCGTTGTTTACGTCCTATGACAGGAAGTGATGTAAATAAAATGATGAAAGTAATGATAAGTGTATTGAAATAAAAGTTACATGTTAGGTTTTAAAATGACATAATTTGCACACACATTTTTTAAAGAAACAAATTGTACAATTATTTGGGACAAAACTTATAGTATTGACGAATTCTTTATCTATATCTGCACCTATTCCTATTTCTGTACACACTGTAGTAGGCCTCCTTGTCTTGGCTAAGAATTTAGGTTTTTGCTTAGATAAGTTTATGGAGTTGTTATCGGTAACGTTGTGCGTATCATAGTGTCTACCCCCGTTGGGGTGCCGGGGGTTTCAGTATAAATAGTATCCCCACTTTCTGGAAATTTAGTGCTTTAAATTCCCACTGTCGCTGTCTTTCTCATTTGCTCTTTCTCATTCCTGCGCTTTTCTATCAATCTGCTATACTATCGTCTTCTTCGCTAGACCAGTCTCCTACCTTTTTTCTTGAAAATTCTTCCGGGACAAGACTCCTTGTTTGCGCATGAGGTCTGTTGGATCAGCTTGGGAATATTGGACGCTTTTTGCCAGGTGGTCACTAGGGCTTCCTATGATGTTATTATTTAGCAATGTAGGCATTTTATATGTATGTGTTTTGTTGATAATTTATAATGATGTTTGTATTCTATTTTGTTTTTGTAAACGGTGGTTCGATAAGTTGGGGTGAAGCCTCAGCCGTCCCCTGCGTGGGATGTTTTTATTGTAAAGTGACTGGCTGGTGGAGAGCTTTCGGTTTTACCACTAGGGTTGTTTCAGCAGATCTTTTATGCAGATCGGGGGTTGTCCGGTCCTGATTTGGCTCGGAAGAGTCCGCTGGACCTAAAGCAATAATAATGTAATGTAATGTAATGTAATGTAATCATAGTGTCTACAAGTTTTAAAAAGTGCACAGGGTTTGACGAGTTCGCAATAGACCTACTCGCTTGTAATTTGTTCTTCTGAAGTACATGTACTGCATGGAATGGGATGGTAGTGATAGTGTGAGTGCGTGTGTGTGAGTGCGTGTGTGTGCGTGCGCGTGTGTGTGTATGTGTGTGTGTGTGTGTGCCCTTTTACAATACTCTACCTCCACCACCCCCACTCTCCACCTCTCTCCTTTGTTTGGTCTTTCCTTGCCAACAGAATGGGTTTCTCTCCATACACTGCGGGCAGAATCAGCGGGCATCCTGCATATTCCAAGCCCTGACGACAAAAAGACCTTCGGTGAACTATTATCCGGTTCCTGTTACATGGGCATGCAGGCTCAAGTATTGATTCCTTTTAGCAGCATTATCGGTACATACGCACTGCATCTACACGTGCATGCGGTCGAATTTGTGCTACAAAGCATGCAGTTTGTGGCGCAACAACAACAGACTAGAAGTTGAATTGTATCGTATTGTTTTGTATAGTTTTGTTATGTATTGTATTGCATGGTATTGTGTTGATGCAATAGGATTTGATGGATTTGGATTTGAACTTTTGTTGTTAATATGTGTCACCCATGTGGGTGAAAATCGGATTTCCGTCTTGGCGAAAGCACGGCTACTACACTGCAGCAGCACCCACAAGGAGTAGGGGGTAGATGACTTTCAATGCTTGAATGAACATTGAGGTTTAACGTCTACACCCACCATTTGGCGATTTGGCAGAGGGGGGTAACCATCCCAGGGAACAAGGGGTAAAGACCTAAATCAACACTGAACCATCAGAGCAATCATACTACTGAAATGGACAGTGAAATGGCCTTTTTTTTTATTTCGCCCACCACGGGATTCGAACCTGGGTCATCGGTGTGCCAAGTGAACGCTCTACCACTTGAGCTACGGCGGTGGGACGACACAACGTT